>BMAV01003104.1:253533-308512 GCA_019973955.1 Trichonephila inaurata madagascariensis
GCAATCCCTTCACTCTCCAGGTAGTCATCGACGATGTCAGCTCTATGGGGACGTGCGTTATCGTCCATTAAAACAAAAGTAGGGCCAACTGCTGCAGCGTACTATCTCAAAATGGGTTCTAGGACTTCATCTCGATACCGGACAGCCATCACAGAACCCCATTTAAAGATGTGCAGGTCGGTGCGGTACACTAATGAAATCCCTGCCCACACCATAATGCTTCCGCCTCGGAATTCGTAATGTTCGGTGATGTTTTTGGGGCTCATTGTGTGTTTATTGTTTACGCCATATCC
Organism: Trichonephila inaurata madagascariensis; assembly: GCA_019973955.1. NCBI lineage: Eukaryota > Metazoa > Arthropoda > Arachnida > Araneae > Nephilidae > Trichonephila > Trichonephila inaurata. Next base: position 253,827 of record BMAV01003104.1, read on the forward strand.
TTATACGCTTGTAATCTGGCCCCAGAGCAAATCTTGACTCATCAGTAAACATGACAATGCCCCAGTCAGACACAGTCCAATTGCCATGTTCCTGGCACCACTTTAATCGTGCCCCTCTTGATTGGACGGATAGAGGAACACAAACTCGAGGTACCCGGGCATACAGTCCATTCATATGTAATCTTCGGCGTACAGTAGCTGCAGATATAGCCTTACCAATGGACGCTGTAACCATTGATGTCACACGTGTGGAGGTCGCTCTGCGCTTCCGCTTGGCTACAATAGCAATATATCGATCTTCCGCGAGGGTTGTAACCCTTGGATGACCACCTACGGGCCTTCGTACAACTGTCTGTGTGGTTTGGAATTGTCTCCATAAACGTGAAATTACAGAATGATGAACGGCGAAGAAAAGAGCAACATCTGTGATCGACTGTCCTTCTTCAATGCGTCCCACAGCACTCCAGTGCTCAGTGTGTTCCATTCGTTTTCTAGTAGTCATAGGTACACGCGTATGTCTTGAAAACAAATTGTACGAAAGTTTTAAACACCTTCTATCAGCACTTACAATCAACTTCTGTAAACCTTCATAAAGCTGGCTTCTTATAAGACTGCGTTTTTTGCATATTTCTTGATATGAAAGCACGATTGGCTGTTACCTAACATATTTGTATGCTTCCATCTACCTCTGCAGTGAATTGCATCCTCTTCAATTCTGATTGGCTTCCTGAAATTAGCATTTTCCTCTCCATGCTTAACTTTTGGAAGTGAGTGTAATTTGTTTTAAGGGAAATTTTAAACCTTGAACGATAAAAAGAAGTTGTACTCTCCAGACTCGGCTCGAGTTTGAAATGCGCTATTTTTTATAGGATATAGAACAGAGGTTCCCAAACTTTTTTGTCTCATAGACCCCTTGCCATGATTTTCGATTTCGGGTAGACCCCTGCTTACCTAATATTGAATTTTTGCAAATTTATCAACTTGTACGTCTTTTTGACACAGCTAGTACTACTACTTACATTAAAAGAATTAAATTTCTAACTGTAGTGAAGTATAGAGCGTTTAAAATTCAAGAAGCACGTATTATCATGAATTAAAAAGAAGAAAATTTAAATTAATATATAAAATAATGGACAGCAAACAAAAATGCTTTTAATGAGAGGGATGAATCTGGTACTTCAATAAAAAAAATTAATATCAATCTAGAGAGGTTTAACCCTTTTTAGTTTTTGTCCAGTTTTCTTTCCCTTTTTTTTTTTTTTTTTTTTGAAATTGACAAACTCACTGAAACTTCCTCTCACTAGGAAAAGCAATTAAAAACTTTTCACGATATTCAATAATTCAGGACAAATAACAGGTATGTCTTTTTAACCCTCCAAGGGGTCTGCACGTAAAATCCCGTCATTCCAGAGATGCTTTTTCTGCCTTCAAGCAAGATTCCCAAAAGCGGCCGAGCCGCATTCTTAAAAATACGGCTCAACTGCTTTTGAGAACCCCACCTGATGGCAAAAAAATACGTGCGGTGCATTTTCGAAGCATCTCCAGAATGGCAAGACTTTAAGTGCAGACCGCTTAGAGGGTTAAAGCCAAAATTGCTGTTTCTAAACTTTATTTAAAGGTCTTCGTTAGGGCCAACTTTGATCAATTCCTGTTGTAATATGACATTTTTTTTTCAATTTGACTATTTGAACTCAATGTCTATTGTGATATTATCATAGTCAAAGCATTCTCAAACCTAATTTCAAAATCTGAATAAAAGGCATTTAAATGTTGAACGTTGGTTAGAATGTCCTGACAGATTGTGAAAAATTGAAAAAATTCTTGATGTTCCGATGTACTTCTTTAGATTAGTTCTGGGAAGAAATGCTGAAATGGTCCTTGTCTTAGTAAAATTTATGCTGCACCTAGTGACCAAAAATTAACCTCGCCAAATTTAGTAAATAAATCAGCTAAATTAGAAAAATCTGGTTTCCACAAGATTAAATTTTTTAAACGTTAAAGTCACAATCGGGTTTAATGGGAGGCACTATCCTACCCCCCCCCCCCCATTTGCACCTCATGGACCCCCAAATTATTTTTTCGCTGCCGTGGACCCCTTGCAGGTTGTCATAGACCCCTGGGGGTCCCTATAGACCACTTTGGGAATCACTGATATAGAGCTATATAACGTTATTATATATCATTCAGTAATTAATGAAGCTATGCTCTATACCTTCCTATCTATTGCTACTTCTTAATGTATTTACTAAAGTGCAAAATCACAAAAAAAAACCTTTTTTCTAACAAGTGTAGCATTATTACGCCTAAAGTTGTTATGAATTATTACAGCTTTAATTACAGAATTATCTTCATTCAAACTATTAAAAAAAAGTATCTGGATAGGATGACTCAAAACTATAAAAAGAATCTTTCAGTTTTACAGTTTGGAAGTACTCTAACTAAATATTTATACATATATGATGACTGTCTACTATGAGATATGAATCATTAGAACACTTAAGATGAAAGAGACAAAAACAGGAATTGGAATATAATACATATATTAAAGTTTAGAAAAATATTATAATTTATAAAAATATTAGAATTTTTTAAAAAAATATATGAATACTGTAAAATAATAAACATTGCTGACTTAAGACAGCTCTTATATATAAAATAGTTTATATAATAAAAACTAGCTGGTATACCCGTTCTTCGCACGGGTGAATTGAAAATTTAAGCAATACAGACTGAAGGATAAAGAAGTTTTTAATGAGTTAATTTTACGTTAATTGTAAATTAAACAAAAAAAAGCTTTTTTCATATCTCAGCTGATCAAAAAACCATGTTTACTAAATTTCAAGTCTGTAGATATAAGAGCTGATAAAAAAGATTTTTTTTTTTACTTATAACGCTCCGTAACTCTCTTGTGGGTCGATTTTTGAAAAAACCTTCCTTCTGCTCAGCAAAAATAACACATTGTTACAAATTTTGTGTAATGAACACTTAAAATAATGTAAATAATTTGTATCTGGATGTGTAATACGTTAATATTACTTTCTGATGCATTTATTTTATTTTAAATAGCTGTTACCCGCGCCTTCATCCACGTGGAATTTAAAAAAAAAGTGTTTATTCAATTCGCAGAGTTAACGAAAACTTAATAATTATATATTCCACGTAAAGAAATACCTATGCTATAAGTATAATGTTATTCTTCTACTTTGTGAATCAATGTTTCTGTTTTGTTTTACTTTTTTTCCCTTTGTTTTTTGTTGAGGGTGAGAGGAACGCATGACATTAGATACTGTCGATGGGATGAGAACTGTAAAATCATTAGGATCAAAGGACATGGACGCGAAATGTCGCGAGTGGCAGCAACCTAATCAAACAAAAAGGTTTAATATAACTGCTGGAAATCGTTGAGACAGAAGGCTCGCGAAATAAAATAATTCCTGTTGAATAAAAATAATCCCTATTGAAATAAATAATCCCTATTGAAATAAATAATCCCTATTTGAATCGAATGTTGTTCATTGGTTTTAATTTTATTTTCGTGGAACCCTAATTTTTTTTTCTATAGTAAAAGTAACCGAAGTTATTTCATAAAACATTACCTATCTGCCAGTGAAAGTTTCATCAAAATTGGTCCAGCCGTTTCAGAGATTAGTCAGAACAAACAGACAAACAAAAAATTTTAAAAATTCATTTTTTCATATAAGTACCATGTATACTTTTAAATGCATTTAGTGAAAAGCTGTTAATTTCAAATTACAAACAGACACTTCATTTTCATTTATATGTATAGATTAGGTTTAACACATTTTTTGGCTTGCTAATCTTCCCCCTTTCTGTTAATAATACAGAGTGAAATACTACTGAAAATAATGGATATAATTTCTAAATCCATACAATAAAAAGGTAACGTACTTAAAATTGCATTCAAAAATGCGTAGCCGTGCTGAATCTGTGTACAATAAACAAGTTATTTGTACATTCTGGTCGCAAATACAAATTCAAAGCATGGTATTGGCTGGATAGTAGCACTTATCAAAAGTATTAAATTGTACTAAAATAATTAAATAGTACATGTATAAATACTACAGTTACTTGAGGGACTTTAGGATTATTTAAAATATTTTACTATGGTTAAAATAAAACTAAAGGAATAAGTAATTTTAACTATGATTTTAATATGCAGATAACTATAAGTATATCCAACTAGTAAAAATTATAAATTTATAATATATATGTATATATATATGTGTTGCAGGGAACTGATGAAATTAGGAATTTGATCAAATCCCTAAGGACGGGAAATGTTACAATAACGTCTCTTCAAGGTCATTTCCCAAATGAAAGTAAGTGATTTGATAAAAATCCCTGAACTGTTTCAGTGAAATGATAAAATGACTAGTCAGGATTTGCATTGGCAAAATGCTGTCCAGGGGGGGGGAACCTGGGAGGGTTGAGTCCTTGTACTTCCTAACCAAGCAGACAGTCCCCCAAATATCAACCCCATATCTTTATTAAAATGGCACCATAGGATTAATATAGGGATTGATACTTTAGTGTGTAAGCCGTTCCCTGCAAAAAGCAGGTCATCATTAGTAAAGAAAATATGGAAGGGGGGACAGGCCAAGTCGATTGACGTCACCGTGTGCGCTTTCTCGGTTTCCTGTTACAGATTACCGCCTCTTTTCACGAAATCACTCCCACAAGTATCCAGCAATAGAAAGGAAAGATGTTACACCTAGAAAAATACCAGCCAAATTTTCGAACTATTTATTAATTAGTTTCGAATAAATAATTTGTATTTCATTGACAGTATTAATAAGTTATTAATACATTTAATAACGCACCATATTTGTTAAATAAACACTTTTAAACTCTTGACAATATTATTTCATTTCACTGAAACAGATCAGGGATTTGTTCAAATCCCTTACTTTCATCAGGGAAATGACCTTGAAGAGACGTTATTTTAACATTGATCATATCCATTAGGGATTTGATCAAATTCCTAATTTCATCGTTTCCATGCGATATAGTGAAATACGAAACGCTTAAAAAGAAATATCGTTTAACACGAAATAATCACAACGATCCCGACAAACTAATATGTATTTCCATGCATTTTTTCTCTTAATACGAAATGAAAATCGCTTAAAAACGAAAAAATTTAATTTCTGGGAATGAACAAAATTCTGAAAACAGCCGAAGTTAGAGAAAATTTCTGTATTATCGGATTGTCCTACTGAATTGTCGGAAGAATTAGTTGAAGTATCTGATGATAATGTGTGTACAGCCCCAATTATGGTAAACGAAGACATTTTGGAGTTTGTTCATAGCTCAAAAAATATCATTGATTTAGATTCCGGCGAAAAAAATTAAATGAATAATACAGCTCCTGTTTTCCCGTGTCATCCGAAGTGAGAAACATCAGGAAAAGTAGGCGCCGTTATTTACAAGCAAATTCCAATAGGGGAAATGAATAATAAAATAGATGACATCGAACAATTTCTTGACAATTTAATGCTAAAAAAGATAATGCAACGAAAAATATCAGATTATTTTCAAAAAATATATTTTTTGTGTTTGGGTATTTTGTATTACATTTCATTAAGTTCTTGTGAATGCTTTTATTTCATTGATTTTTATTACATGTATGGATATATACATATCTATTTAAATAAAATGTACTCGAATAAACTTAATTTTGTTGAATATATGTCGGGGTTTTTTGTAATGTCCTTTAACACGAAAAAATATTTCAATCCCTTCAGTTTCGTGTTAACCCTTTATCTAACGAAGGTGCTTATAAGTACCATTCACTTTAAAGTTACATAGAATAACCATTTTTACAAATATTTTGACGATACTTAGCAGGAATATTCTTTGAAAACCACTCTTCCAAGATATAAGGCAGCACGGGTTCAACAATGAGTATTTTAGCGGGGAAGGTGAATAGTTTTATAGCAAGAGAGAGAAATTGAGTTTTCAGCAGATTGCGAAGATTATCATTTTCGTCCCGAAAAAATAGTTAATGTCAAAATTTAAGTGTCTTATTTTCTTTGTATGTTAATGAAGGCCTTAGAAAATGATTTGACTATTTATTTTAAGTGAACAGTGTATGTAATTAATTTTACAGTGGAATATCTTTAATGAATTAATTAGCTCTAACGAATTAAATTTCCCAAACTTGAGTATTTTGTTTATGTATATCCCTTAATTTTCAATGTAGTAATTCAAAAAAAAAATATTGCATGAAGCAAACTGCAGTAAATCATAATGCGATAGATAAAGCGATATATATATGCGATATATATATATTGATGCAAAAGGAAACAACAGTGATATTTATAGATAGATTAACTAATCGCTTAGATGTTGTAAAACGTATCTGGGTTTGAAAATAAAGTATTTTTCTATTATTTCTGCTTTTCAGGGTGTCAATGCGTGAATAAAGTGAACAGAAATTGTCTCTATCTTACGCAAAGAGACTCGCAAAACTCTGAGAATGAGAAAAAAAAATTCCACATGAACACTTTTTATGGAAAAAAAGGTCCAACATATGGAATGGGTACATTTTAAGTATTAAAAAAATTATTTTAACAAAAAAAAAATTAAAATTTAATCTTTAAACATTATTTTCTAAGTTTCTAATTTGCACACTTTCTCACGAGATTAAAAAAATTTAGGTTGCAGTGCTATAATATTTTGTGTGTGTGTATATGTTGCACTCCTGTAGATATGTATTTCGTGTACCTGAATTTTTGTCGATGAGATCAGTATAATAAACTTAATTTACTGGTTTATGAGGACTGGTTTTACGAAAAAGTATGTCTAAATATGAAATTTCAAAATTCCACAAGCTACTACTACCCTCCTTTAAGAAAAAATTGATATTTACGATAATGTGCTCTTAAAAAATCAATTATGCTTAAGAGAATAAACACATGTGGTTTTAATCAAAAACGGTTCCGAGATCATAAGAATTGTGTCGAGCATATATTTCTTCTCCTCAGGGTATATAAAGAGCAATATGAACAATACACCGACTAATTCGAAGCAAAATGCCATTTCCAGATTGCATATTTCAGGAAATATTCTTGAAATTTTTAGAATTTGCAAGTGCCAAAATTGTGTGCAAGTTCCTTGCGCCAAAATTGTGTGACTAGAAAGAATGTCAATGGTAAACCTGAACAATTTTTGCGAAACTACAACTTGTTAGAAAATCTGGTGCACTTATTTATTTTTTTAATTTTTAGTGCATTTTAAATACAATGTGTTTTAAAATACAATAAAATCACTGTTTTTAAAATGCAACTTAATGTATTGTATTCTAAATATACAATGATTGATTTCATTTGTAACAAAGGGATATCACGATCAATTGATTTTGTAAATTTCATTCCACGTAGTTTGAAGGCATTTTACCTGTATCTGACATTGAACATTATAAATTCTTGAACTACTTAAGATGGGTAATTGCAGATATAGAATACAATAATGTAAGTACCCGATATGGAAGAAAAATATTGTTCTTTTTGCACGTGATTACACTCAATGATGATTGAAGAGCATTCAGTTTTGAGTTTTGTAATATTTTGTTATTCAACTGCTCAACCATCATGAGGATAATAACATATTGCGAATGAAAGCGTCATCACTTTTGTGAAAACACAAACGTCAAAAATTGTGATTCACAGAATATTCGTTGACTAGAAATAAAGAAAATATAAGGCATACAAAGATTTTTCTTTGATAATATGTCGTGTGTCAATTTACTTACTTCCTTTGTCATTTAGTTTTCAATGAAGGGGATTTTATAAACATCAAAAAAATACTTTAGTAGCAGGAAAATGTGAAATAAACATTATAAAAACGAAAATTTTCTTTGATTACTTCCTTTCAAATGTTTAATTAACGTAGAATAAAGAGAAAAGGACACACACATTAAACTAGTTGTAACTGAGCTTCCAATTCATTAATAAATTAAAATTTTTATAATTTGTCTAAACTAAAAGAGAAGACACGTGATGTTTTCTTATTCTTTTTCCAACTTTAAAAGACATTAAGATTTTTTTACGAAGATGTAACAATTAATTTATACATTTATAAATTAAAAATTATTTAGAGAAAAAAGTCTAGGCTCTTTTTTTTTGAAATGTAAAAATATTGTAAAAGTGAAATTAGTTATTTCTGATGTAACTTAATAAATTTAGTCAAAGTTACAAATTTAGAACTATTTGTTTGTAGATAACCTATTAAAGCAATTTGTAATCCCAGTAGTTTTTTTTTTTTTAATTTTTATAAATGTATATAAAAGAATTATAAATCTTTAAAAAGTTAAAATCACGTGCGTTATTTTTTTCAGTGAACATTTAAATACAATTACATACTTCGAGATATATTATATAATTTTAAATCCCTAAAAAATTTATTTTATACAAGCAATGAAAACCTACTAATATCAGGCAATTATTATGAAACGCTTTTGAGACGTATCGATTTAAAGTTGTAAAAATAGCAAAAATTACTCAAAGTAGATAATCATCTTTTGCTTAGAGGTGTTACAAATCACAGAGTTTGTTTTTCAAAGTATTTAAAAACTTCCTGGTGTTCTCCGGGTCAAAACTTCCAGGTCAGAGGGGAAAAGGGAACTTTTCCTTTGATTAGAATGTTTTTTTTATTTGTAAGTTTTTTTATATGCTGTTATATATTTCCTCGCAAATTTGTGAATGCGCTTGAATGAATATATGCATGTTATGACGGAGTGTGGAGGTCAGAACAAAGTTTTGCTTATATGTTATTCGTATGTATTATACGTTTTTTGTGCCCTAGTCGTGTTAAAAAAATTATGATTAATTTAATCATTAAGAGAGCTTAAGAAGTGTTAATTTTAAATAATTTATTCAGTGTTTCTATATAAGATGCTGAATAAATGAATTAGTAAACTCTCGCAGGAAAACTAAACCTAAAAGGGCCACATAAGAGCGTTGTTGTAATTTTTTTATTTATGTGTAGAACGAATTATCCGTAAAAACCTAATTAAAAAAAATTGTGCGTCTTCATCAAACTTCTCAAATTAAACTTTTTATAGCATTTCCTCTCATAAGTCCATAAATAATGCATAATTTACTTTGCACTGATGTTGATAAATATTGAATAGAACAAAAAAAATAACATGAAGATTTTTCTTTGTTTTCACCGTATTATAGTACTTGAATCCTAATACAGAAGTATGTGATCAGATTGTAAAAGCAAGTGCATAAATTAATGAAATAAATCTAGAGTGTTTGTTTAAATATATATATGAATTATTATAATTAGTGCTGAGATTAAAAAAAACTTTGTTTGGTTTTGTAGGAATAATTGCGTATGAACGAGAGAATGACTTGAAATAAGATGAAGCAGAAAACCGGCTTTTTAATGTTAATCGCTCGCAGAATACATAACCAGCTTCTAATAAAACTGTATAGCAACAAAACATTTTTTACATATGCCGCCATGCAATTTATTATGAATACCAAAGAGAAAACAAGGAATTCCAACAGTTTTTCAGAATATTGAGGATGAATTTACAATATTGTGATGAAAAATATCCGCTAATATTGTGAGAAGAAAATTTGATGTACATGGACTGTTTATGGGAAAATCATACCTTACACATATATATTTTTCTACTATCTTTCTAATCTTACCTACTTTTCTATATTCTTATTCATACCTACTTTTCTATATTCTTATTCATACCTATTTTTCTGCTTTCTTCTCAATCATACCTACTGCTCTACTCTTCTTCATTTTAAAAGAACAGAGTGACTAAGACAAGAAAGACAAGACTTTGCACAGAGCTAAATCAATGTTGTTGGTTGTTGTTGTTTTTTTGCACCTTTCGTTGATGAATCACGAAGTGACTCTTCCCCTGTAATAATTTAAAGAAATCAAGGAACATGATGCAGCGTTTCTCAAACTATGGGACACTCCCCCCTTGGGGGGGATATCTCTATATGGGGGCGCGAGCATATTGTTAAGTCAAAAAAAATTTTAAAATAAGTATTTATTCACTGAAAGGATGCAAAAAAAATACATTTTGACATAATGAAAATGAAATACACATTTACACTGATGTATACTTATAAATATATCAGTATTACAAAATGTTTTTGATAATTAATTGGTTACACTTCCTGGTAAACTAACCCAAGCTTTGGCAAATCAAGCAGTGAAAATTTTTGTGTCGAGGAGGCATAAAGATGAAAGCAGTTTCTTAAAAAAATGACTTTTATTAATAATCAAAGATAAAGTCAATGTGCTCGTCACTGGGGCGATCAAAAACAATAAGCTGACTAATAAAATCTTAGTTAAAAAAAATCTACTTTACCAGACATCCGATTCGAACAGTCTTCTTACAGTCTAATATTTAAAACGAATTTATCATCTTAAAATGGTGATGCAACATACAGTTGCATAGCCAACCAGCTGCTCTCTATTTAATAGCTAAAACACACACTTCCTATATTTCCGTTCTTTCTCTTTCTCCCTAAAAAAACTAACACGGGCCGAGTTTAAATAGTCGCTCGATTTGCATTGCAGTTGCTGCCAACCACAAATCACGAAACTTGCAAAAAGTTCGGGGTTCGAATCGGTTTGTTTATTTTCATTGAGATCATGGAACGGGATTGGAAGAACAACACAAGGAGACCACAAAAATTTGGATCCGAAAAATAATATTTCGCATGGTTTTTTTTTAATGTGTCTAACATAATTGATCAATACTAAATCAAAAACAAGTTTAATAACTGCTAGTGCTTCCCATGAGCTTGTCATATACAAAGTTTAATTCTTACCTTGATCATTTGTATGGTTCATAATTAAAGTCGTATTAAAGCTTTACGTCAAAGTATCTGGCCTTTGCCGATCAGGTGGCATCAGTAACAACAACAACGTCAAAGTACATTTTTATTGCATTTAACACATTGTTATTATATGGGAAGGGGGTAGATGAGAAAATTATGATTGTGTGAAAATTAGGTCGCAAATATTGAAAGTTTGAGGAGCATGACGTGATGCATTCAATGTAATATTATTGATTGACTGTTCATTAATGTCATACTTTAAAGTAACCCTAGAGTTGATGATGAGCCCTATAATTCTGAACCATAGTCAAGTGACGGTAACATCTGACTTAACACCCAACTCTTAAACTTTCACATAATCCTAACGTGAAGGCTTTGAACGTTTTAAAAGATTTAAAAGATGCATCGAACCCTCTTCACGGCGGGTTTTAAATGGCTTGATTATTCGATCCCATGATTCGGCCAGATATACATTGTTGCTCAACATCTCACAAAAGAAACATTAACTGAAACTATAACTGTGCTTTCTGATAAATAACAAAAATGGTAAATAAATCAAATGTTTGATTACTTAAATTCAAAATTTACTACAGTCAAAGCGACATAAAAGTTTTGTTTATTGCAGTAGCTCAAGATGTGCAAGACCAAAACTAATTTCATAAAATCAGTAAATTTATGAATTTGTAACGTATTTTTGGCCTAGAAAAGTAGTGGCATAGATAACGAATTTGAAATTTTTAAAATACTTTTTTAAAAGTGTTTTTTTTTTTTATTATTATTTTGAAAAAAAATTGAATCTACATAATTTTAAGCAAGTAAATAAGCAAAAATTTCTTAATTATAAGTTATGAAGATCAAAAATTGATTAAATTTTTCCTGATTTCAAAAATAAATTATTCACAAAAATATTTGCATAGCTACACTTAAAATCTTTTTCAGATACCAAAGGGAAAAAGTTTCTTTTTTTTTGATAATTTCTTCATTTTAGGAAACTTGACTCAGTGGCGCGACAGCCCATGAGGACCAGGTCTACTGTGCCCAAATCAGTATACGCGACCTTGGGTACTGATCTTGTACCTCATTTTATGAAAAAAAAATTTATAAAAATAAGAGTAAAAAAATAAGTTGTAATACTTGTATTTATTTAATTTTTTATAATACGAGTTTAACAATAATGACAAATTTTACAACAATAAAGATCTATTAAATGTTCATTTCTTTTGTTGTAATTTTTTTATACTGTACAGTCGTATATTAATTCATTCCATATATGAAAGCAAGATAGTGCCTGTTCTTTAAAAAATCCCGCTCCATTTTTAGATATACATCAATGAAGTTAAGATAATAAATTATTCAGTTTTCATATTATTTTTCTACAATTGAACTTTACTAATTAATATCTTAAGGTATCCGACTACGTTTGGAACCGTGATTTTAAAAAAGAGCATAAATGGATGATTTTCATGATATTTAGTCTCACTTAGATTAGAATATATGCATAAAATTGTTTTAAGGACATTTCGACAAAAAGAAATTATTTAAATACAATATTTCGGCAAAAAATGAACTTAGAATAACCCATTTTCAAAATGTTCTCCTTTTGTGAAAAAGGCTTCTATTATAATAATATTTTGCCTGTATGTAGCTGAGACCTCTGTACAGAGGCTCAACTATGAGTTTTGAAAAATTCACATTATTTTCAGAGTTACAACCCATTGAAATAATTATCGGCGTTTTTTTCTTAAAATTTCTCCCCTCTGTTGTCGTAAAGCATGGATAACCCCATTTCTAAGTTAAATATTTCAAAAATTCTAGTTGAGCCTCTGTACAGAGGTCTGAACTATATACAGGCAAAATATTATTATAATAGAAGCATTTTTCATAAAAGGAGAACATTTTGAAAATGAGTCATTCTATGTTCATTTTTTGTTAAAATATTCTACTGAAATAATTTTTTATTGTAATATTATTCTTAAAACAATTTTATATACATTTTCTAATCTATAAGTGACACTAAATATCATAAATATTATTCATTTATACTCTTTTGCAAAATCACGATTCCGAACGTAGTCTGATACCGTAAGCTTACCTGTGTATAAAACTCGCATTAGTTTCTTTCTAATCATTATCTTCCAAATGGCACTTTACATGTTCGCATCACCATGTATTTCTCTATCTAATAAATCATCGTATTGCACTAATTTAAATGTCGCTGCTCATATTTTATCTCTTTACAGGCTTTAAACTGCATTTCTATGCATACCGCCGGTACATTAAAAGGGGTCAACTGGACTGGCGTGAGAAGTGACCCTGACATGAGATAAGTGGCCTAATTTCGGCCATTTGTGGCCTTGACCGTTGACGTGATGAATCCAAATAGGAAAAATACCTGTCACTACCGTTTTTTGGATTATAACTATTTATATGCGATGTGTTGCACTCAAAATAGCTTAATTGAACTTCTGGTGACAAATAATGTTTCCTTAACGTAATTTATTGCCTTATCAACAAACTTAAGCTCGCTTTGGTCATCCGCGTTGAGTTGTTTATTAAGTTTATTACATGAAATTATATTTATATAAGTTAAGGAGACATATCTCAGAGAATCCAAAGCATTTAATGTTTAGACCTTTACCTATATATATACAATAATATTTAATAACCTCATATTTTATTAAATATTGCACATTTCTTGATGAATTGTTTATTGATACAATAACTCTATATGTGTAACGAGTAAGTAATAAATCTTGCTATTATTAATAATCACCGGTTTTTATTAATAATGACAACGGTATTTGGTTGATGAAAAAAATAATGCACATTAATCACATTAACCGGTTATTATTGATAACTGTCAATAAGTTCGGTCAATCTGATTAATCAGACATAATTTATGGAAACTTCAACTGACCTAATTTTTGTATATCTATGTGCTGTGATAATAAATTTGTCTTAAACATTAGTAGAGTGAAGGTATCTGACTACTTTAAAATCGTAGATTTGGTCAGAAACTGATAAAAAAAAATTAATGAGTTTATTTTATAGGCCATCTTATTAGCTTTATAAAAATACCAAGTTTTTCCTTTTTTCACTTGCTAGAACAAAAGTTACTGTTGTTTTAGTAAAAACAGATGCCACTTTCGGTTGGTAAGTGCTGATCGGAAGTGGCATCTTTAAATCGAAACTAAAAGTATTTTTTGGCTTCCTTCCACTTCTTTTGGATATTTTTAAGTAAAATTTGTTTTAAAATAATTTTAAATAAAAGCTGCAAAAAGAAGCTTTATGTGTATTATTCTTTTTAAAGTCAGTTTTCAAATCTGACCATTCAGGATATTTGTTTATTTATTTCACATCATCGTTCGATTTTGCTGCTAACTTTTGCATTGTATTTTTTACTGAAAACAGTTCATTTTGGTTTTCTTGTTTGCTTAAATTGTTTGTAAGTATTTTTTTACATTTTTGCAATGGGACTCGAACGAAAGCGAGTCCCATTGAAAAACCAAATACGTTGAAAATTATTGCATTCACCAAACTCTTCATTCGTAATTATAATTATTATCTGGTGAATGTAATAAATTCTGATACATTATTCACTTTAACAGATTGGTAATTATTAATAATAACAGATAAATCACATTGGCCGTAGCATATATATATATATATATTTAGAGAGAGAGAGAGACAGACAGATAGATATTTTCAAATTCATAAAGTTGAAACACAAATTCTTAAGTAAAATAAAATAAGAAAATAATCAAGAAAATATCAAAATGCAAAATCATAATTCAAAATCTCAATTTGGGGAACATAGCAATAAAAATGGGAAAGTTCCAGTAAAATTTAAAAATTTATAAATTTATTATGGATAATCGGGGGGCCTTAAAACCGAATGATGTGGTTAAACAAGTTTTATGATACAAACCCTTCCCATATTGCAAATTGGTAGGTTAAAATAAAAATATCAAAACTCATTAAAATCTCAAAAATTTGAAAATTAAAATTTCAAAAACTGAAGTATTCCTCGCCGTAATTTGAAATATTTTGTGATACACACACGCACAAAAATATTCAAGAACTGAAATAACTAAGTGTAAAACAGATTTTTTAGCTATCAAAAAAGGCGTCAAAAAATCGCCCTGTTTTCTCTGTGCGTGCGTGCGAGTTCTAACCACGTGTACGAACATCATTCTCTGACGAGCGACAATTGTTACAGAACATCTGCTCTAGTCATGGCTTGGAGTACAGAATGATTTATTGACGCATTGCAATAAATTAAATTATGATCAGCAACTGCACGTTGTAAAGAATCTCAGTTATTTACAAACACGTCAGTTAGACGTATTTAAAATAAACTTATATATACTACACAATTTAAAAACTCTTAATAATAAAAACCCCGTATGTTGAAAGCGTGCCTGTTTAATACACTAGATAAGAAGAGATTTTCTGAAAATAATTTTAAAAAAAAAACATCCTTCGTAAAATATAAAATTAACAATTTTTTTTCTTTTTTTTTTAAACAAAATATGTCTCCTAAAAAATTGAGTAAATTTATAAAAGTAACATTGTTTTACTTTTAGAGAGATTTTTTTATTTTTTATTTTTTCATTTACTGAACTGAATAGAACTGAAATTAATCTTACAATACTGCTCAAGTCTTATTCGTTGTCAGTATTAAACTCAAATTAATTCCTCCTTTTTTTTTCCTTTCTTTAGATATAGAAAATACATCTGCATAATCAAACAATAAAAAATGAAATAAATTCGGCCTTCAAAAACATTAACATCTTTGCCTGGTTTAAAATTGTCCTTTTTCCTTCTTTTCCGAGATGTAAGAGAGTGATAATCAATATTATATTTAAACAAATTATAACTTTCCTTTTCTTTTTACTTGTTTTATTAAGTTATAAAAGTGTATGTTATGCATACGAAAAACGTCAGTACCAAGCAAAAAGATTTTAATGTTCGAAAATTACCCAAAATACCTTTTATTATATCAAACTGCTACAAAGTGCTCTATGAAGTAAATATATTTTTACAATTGTGATTTGAATGTTCAAACAGTATTTACTTCAATGTTTCAAAAAATACCGACAAATACAAAAATTGTCTTAAATATTATTTATATAGAAAATTATACAAAGTTTTCTTTTTGTATTTATTCAATAGTTTTACCCATTAGTTGTATCATTCGCACTAATTAAATTGAGGTGGCATTTTTAAAATTTCAAGAAATTTCATTCTTTTTAACATGTAGTAAAGCAGGGGTGTCAAACTCGAACTCACAACGAACATTTTTGCAGCCAGCATATCGGCACATAGCAATATATAATAAAATGTCAAAATCTCTCCCGAAGTAGGAAAGATAGTAGCAGAGAAGAGATGACAAATGCCAGGACATAAACATTAAAATTTTCTTGTTGTTTTATATATATGTTTATTATATTTATTATATTCGAAGAAAACCTACGTTTCTATAAATATTGATTTTTTTTTCTTTGCGGCACACCTTAAATTAAACCTTGTTTCTTTGGCCCAAGTTAGTGGACCCGGTAGCCAAGTGGTCAAGGTATTGGATAGTGGCTGGCCTTGTCTTGAGTTCGAGCCCAGTACCATTTAAGACCCGACGTGTAGGGCAGCGATTCACGTTAAATCTGTCGAGAGCTGAAACATCCTCCCGTTGGTGTGGTAGTTTGGAGAGGGGGGTGCCAGCTCAGGTGTCGTCCATGTCACTTGACCATGGTTCAAAATCAGGAGGTCCGTCGTCAAAAGCCCTCGAGTAGCTGAACAGTGCAACGTTAATATTCACTCACTTGGCTCAAAGCGAAAAGGCGAAACACTTTTTATATCATAAGTAAATAAATTATAGTTTAAAAAAAAATAATAAACACCTTTTTAAAACAGTGTTGTAACTTAATCTTTTAGACGCTAAATCTGAAATTAATCGCCAGATCGGGGATGGGATCTGAAAATGGAGAATCGTTAATCCCGATGATCCTGATCAGGACAATGAAACAAAATTATTAAATTATTGTATTGTCATCGGTCCTGGACAAGTGGGCAAAATTTTGACTTAGTTTGAGTAAAAAAAAAAGTGGATAAAAATTGAGTTCAAAGATTCCGTTACATACAAGTGAAGCTTATAAAAGGGGGTTAAAAAAGCGGTTATCTTGAATAAATATGAGTAGTCTGATAAAATCTTCTACTCTCTGTAGCGAAGTCAAAATATATTTTTGTTGAAGTACATTTATATCTGAAAAAAATATTCCGAATTCCGGTCCTATTCTTTAACATTAAGCGAAAAACAGCCTTAAAGTATTTAAATGCATAGTGTTAATTCTGAAATGTATTTCCTTTAAATGTGACATTGACGATAATTCAGTGATTGTTAACTTGAAACCTCGACAATGCAAAATTATTCAATCCATCCATGACATTATACCAGATTTTACTGTCCTTCGGATTAAGAAACGTAAGATTAAAAATCCTGATTTATTCCTAATTTGCATACAATTATTAACTGTAGGAAAAACTCATTTAAAGAAGCTGCAGATAAAACAATTTTTTCATTCATATATACATAAGCTATAACAGATTTCTTTTTCAATGGTTAATCAGTAATAATTTACATTTGTAAATTATTACTGAAGTGTCACACTTCATGGTCTTTATGCGGAAAGGATTGAAATAATATAAGTGAAGGAAAACCGTCACATGAAATCTCAAAGTCACTAAATTCATCAGATATGAAATTCTGAGGATTTTTCCGTCGATTTAAAAATTTGACAACACCTAAACCGGCTATTACTCTTCTCTTACATTTTAAAATTATAGATAATAAACGTTTATTATTTCAACTGCCTGACTTTCGACTATGACCTAATACTTTCTCAATTCCACCATTTTTTTTTCTTCAATTTTCTCTCTCAAAAGAGGGAAAACTTGAAAAGCAAAAGTAAAACTGATTCTCATCTCTAAACCATTATATTTTCTCGTCCATTTATGTTTACCAAACTTCATTAGGAAGATCGAACAAATAAGCCGAATTAAAAAAAAATGGAGGAAAACAATGTATTCCAGTGAAAACCAGGAAAAATCTTCCTCAGAAAGCTCCGAAGAGAAACTGCTCACAAGGTCATGGTTTTAATGTGACTTAAACCGCATAACCGGCGAGGTTCTTTTAAGAAGCTAGTTTTCAGGGAAGGTCACTCATTAACTGACCTTCACTTTTTCAACCTGACGGTTTTCGACCATATGTGAGCAGTTTCTTTTAACAGTTCTCGCATCCCAGCTCATGGGTAACAGTTTCTCCTCTTGAAAGTGAAATATTTTCTGTGCACCTTTGGAGGGGCTTCTCTTTTGTTTTGGTTCTCTCATCGCCAGTATCATGGCGCGTTTTGTTTTGATATTTCTCATTTGCCCGTTGTTTTTGACTTGGGCTATTGTCGGAACTTCTGCGAAAAGACCGAATCGTACCGTTACCGGCAGCTTGATTTTTCCCGATTATCCTCCTTCGGCCCTGAATTCTGAAGAAGAGGATGATGATACCGGAGAACTCAAAACTTTCCACGATGTTGAGGCTAAGATGAAATCTCTGATTGATGATGTGATCAAGAAAGTTTTACCTTTCGTGATACGGTCGAGTGCCGATATCAGATTGTCCGGAAGATGCATGGCCAGTATCTTTCAGATGGTCATCGGAATGCAAAAATTGCAAGAATGGGCAGTGAGAAGTAAGTAAAGATTTAAAAGTTCTCAATAATGTTTTGCTGATTCTCTTTTAATTTTAAAATGGAAATAGTTTTTAGTGTAAACTGAAGAGACGGAAAGAGCTTAATTTGGAAATAACATAAGAAAATGTAGTTTTTCGCTATTATATTAGAATTAATGCTTATCAAACTTAAGAAATCAAATTGATTGATTACATCAAAATCGATGATTAATTATAGAAAAACATGCCTTTTTTCATGGATTCAAAAATATGTATTACTGTAAAATGAAAGCTTTCAAATAATTAAAGACATTAAAGTATCTGTATAAAAATCTAAAAAAAAATCAAATATTAAAACTTTTAATTGAAATTAAATAAATAAAATCGGTGGAACATGTTCAAACTGTAGTTGGATTCTATAGAAAAAAATAAAATCAACAGATTTGATCAAATTAAGATTACTTAATCAAAATTTTAAACCAAATACGATTCAATTCAGAATAAAACTTTCTAAATTTAAGTTGTTTGTGGATGCAGTGTTATTATATGTTAGATGTTTAATATCTTTCAAGAGAAAGAACCTTACATTTATTTATTTCTAAAGTGATTTAAAAACAATTTTATTATAAATTAAAGAATCGTTACTTTTAAAAGACATTAATTGATAGTTAAATGTATTTTAATTTCTTAGTAAAAAAAACTACAATCTTCCATTAAAATAGCTGGTCTATTATTTTAGGATTGCCTGTAGATATATCATGAAATAAACGTATCCAAGAATTTTGTTATCGTGACTAAAATTCATAAAATGAATAAATTTTTCAAACAGTATTTATTAATTAAAAAAATTTCTTACTCTTTTAAAAAATATATATTAAAATATCTTTATATATCATTAAACTTTTGAAAATGCATAATTGTACATGAAATTTTAGTTCTATTTTTTAAATCGAATGTTACTCGGGCTGTTATTTATTTACCTTTTTTTTTATACATATGCTATTAACTTAAATATCATCATTCAAAAATGGCAATAGCCCGATTATATGTATAATATAAACGCTTAAAAATGTGGAATTATCACCTTGCTTGATTGAAAATGTATGTAATTAGAAATAAGACTATTTATTCATTTATGATGTAGTGTCATGTTTTAAATTAACAATTTACTAAGGGATATTTTATAATAAATTAAATGGTTTATAGTGCATTTTAGCCTAAAAAGAATTTTTAAGATTTATCTTTTAAATAAGAATTTCATAAAATGAAAATCGATTTGAATCATACAAATTTATGTCTTCAGTATTATAATTTGTATCAACTTTGTTTTAAATTCTCTGATTATATCATATTTTAAAAAGTAAAAAAATATAAACTTTTTGTCTCAGCATTCATTTAATTTTAAAATTAAGAATATCCCCCTGTGATTGTAATAATATTATATCAAGAGGATTGAGTAATGATTAGTGATTACAAGTTGCAATTACAAATACTCGAAATAGACTGCTTAAAATTCAGAATTATTTGCATTTACTGTGCCTTTTATTTGATAAATAGATTATAAAGTAAAAATTAGAAAGAAATAATAAAATCAAACATTTTAAACATCAATCAGACTACAATGGATTTTTCGTTTAAAAAAACATGAAAAAGATAGAAGAATAAATTACATTTCATCGAAAACCATGTCGAAAAATTGATAAATGGAATGGAACAAATCACACCAGGAAACACATAAACGAGATTAACAATCTACCATTTCTAAAATATTATCCTTTAAGAATAATTAATTTGCCCTTTGAATTAAATTTCGATTCCTTCTAAGTTCTTAAAATATACCCCTTCCGTATTTTTCTTATTAATTCAGATAAAAATAAATAAATTTTGATTTTTTAATACATTTTTATTATGATTCTTATCATCATATTTACTTATGCCACTTAACGCCATTATTTCTTATCTGCATTCTTATTACTAAAAAAATATTCTCGTTATTTAATTGCAGTATTTCCCCAAAATAAATTTTCTTTTAAATGTTTTCCTTCTTAAACTTAAGAGGAATTTCCTCTGTATAAAGAATGAATATTATTGAAATTTTAAGATAAATAAAATTAGTGCAGTCATTGTACGAATATAAATTTTAAAATATTTTACTTTTGCTTTGCAGTTCGCAGACTATCATGTTCCCCAAAAAAATTCTGCATGCTTTTTAACTTGGTGAAAATTGATTAATAGGTTATCTCTATAATACTTTATTTGTGTGATTATTAATATAAGTCATTTTAATTCATTTATTTGTCATTTTAATTGGTTCATTGGACCTAAAGTAAGAACAAGAGAGGTCTCTAATAACATTTTGAAGAACAAGCAGGTCAAGAGTATTTCCTGAATGTATGGGTTTTATTTGGCAACTCTAAGTTGTTCAACGACAATATGACAAAATCTTTTGATATCAGATAGCGTATCATCGTTACAAACTCTGACAAAAACTAGTTTGACTGCATGTAGTTTTTAAAAGTCTTAAAGCTGACTTTTCTTTACTTCTAGTTTTACAATCGTAATTTGTTCTAGAATTCTGGTGTAGAACCTGAAATTCTCAATTTTCCTTTTTTTTTTTTTTTTTTTGACTCTCAGAATAAAAACAAAAATCGGCATTTTGAAATGTAGTGCAGTTTCCCTTCATTAATTTGAATTAAATAAATTAAAGATGCATAATTATATACATATGAAAAATTGAAAATAAGTAATGTTAATGTGAAATCTAAAATAAAATATTTAAAGTTAAATAAAAATGTTTGCGATAATGACAACAGTTTCATAATGTAGAAAATGTGAAGGATAATGTTATAAATGTTATAATGAAACTATGACATAGATATGTTCCTTTATAAAGCTCTGCGTTTTTACTTTCACAACTTTATAAACGGTAAAATACAGTTGCACACGTAATATTTAATATTTTTAGGGTTACAAAAGGTAAAATCTAATTGCTTATTTTTTTATTCATAATAACTAATAAATTATTTTCTTCTATTATAATAAATTCTGGAGGTGATAATCTCGTATGTAAAACTGATACATTTTATTCATTATATAAACATTACATCAAAATGTAAAAGCTCTTCTTTCTGTTGAGTTGAATTCATAATCATGAATTTCTGAAATTATCTCATTCTAGTATAAAATTTTTCTTTATCATTGCAAAATTCAAAACATTGCAAAATCCAATTTAGCTCATAGCCTTGAAAAATCGGAGAATTTAATAATCATTCAATTAAAATCCTCCAAAAAATGTATATCTTTTATTTCAATGAAATTATGAAAGAGCTTTGAGACAAAAAAAATTTTAACAACATTATTTTACAGTTAGAAATATCACAACAGATGTTTAAAAAATACATTTTATAAGGAAAGTCTCTTATCTTAAGCTATCATATATTTCAAAAAGCAAATTAAATTAATTCCAATCATTTTTAGTACTCTTTCAAATAAGTAAATCAAATCAATCTATAATCAAATACATTTCCTTCGATGTAAGATATCTCAAACAATACCCCTTCAGTTTCCTATTTTCCGATTTCCAATAATATCTAAATTACTTATTGCGAAGCTGATTATTCACATATAAACTGATTGATACTATCACTATACATAAGTTATATATATATATGAAACAATTCTCTGAAGGAGATTCGCATTTTGTTAACTCTGATGCTGATGTAATCGTGGTAAAATTGATGAAGAAACTAAATAATTTTTACATCTTTATTTATTTATTTACGCAGATAACGCTCACAAGCACAGAACATATAACGCACACACAGCATGACAATAACAACCGCTTTTCATATGACTTTTACAAGAAAAGAGCTATTTTTATCGAGATTTTTTCAGTCTATTTATACTGATGGACAAACGAAAGCTTCTGAAATCACATGACTTCCGCCAAAGGCTTCTCTGATTGGTTCAGATAATCGGATGATGCGGATAATACAATTCTTAAAAACGCTGAACTTTTAATTTCAAAGAGATAAAGTTATGGCTATATCCCGTTAGGTAAATAAACTAGCAATATATATATATATATATAGTAATATAAAATAAAAGTGAAGAAATATACATATATATATATATAGAGAGAGAGAGAGAGATGTAAGTATACATATAAAATCGACAAAAATATTATAAAAGGATTATGTTATTTATTATGTAACACTATAATACATTTATGAGTTGTGGAGTTGTAAATTTTAACAAAATTATTAATATAACATTGCTCAAATACTACAATGCCTTGCATAGCTATTATTTCAGTACATTCTAAGAGTTCATACATAAATTAGTTAAAAATAAAGGTAATAAATTAACTTACAATAATATTTAGCTCTAAAATTATAAAAGAGGAACCATAGTATCTTCTATCTTAAAGTTCTGTTAAAGAAAAATAGCTTAACAAAATCTTATTAATTTAATAAAACTAACTGCATTAAAATTATTTTTCATCATATAACAACTCTACTATATTAATCAAACTGTATTTAAAACATCTTATGTTTCATATATCTCTATTAATTGAACAGCTCTTCTCTATAATTTAATTGTACTCAATTATATTCACTACAGAAGTTAGATTTAAGTACTGCTTACTTAGAATGCATTTCTACAGGAACTTGAAACCATCAATAAATCTATCTCATTATATTCATTTTGTATATTAAAAAAATGTTCTTTCTAATTTTAATCAAAAAATAATAACACATAATATATATTATAGGTAATTTGGAGTTTCTCTTAACATGTGTGTGTATGAGTTTTTAATTTAAATTAAAACAACGAAAAGGCTTACAAAATTTTAAATAATTCTTATTCTTCCAAAGCCATTTTTCTCTATAAATTTCGTTTTCACAACAGCGGGGCAAAGAAAACTATAATAATTTTTTTCTTTGAGCCCTTGAGCTTATTTTACACACCAGTTATAAAATTATATTAAAGTTCACTAAATGGAACTAATTTTAGCAGACAATAATTCATTCATAATTGTAATCAAATAAATAAATCCTTTCAAATTTAAGCAAATGTAACATTCCGAAGTCCTTATCTCCTCCATGTTCTTAAGTTGTATCGCAAAATTAATAATAAGAATAATCCTCATCATCATCATAAACGTTTTCCTTTATTTTTAAAAATATCCAAAAAAAATAATATTTTTAAGGTCATCATAAAAGCACATGAATTCAAAGAATGAACTTAAATATTCTTTCCTGTTTTCAAAAATAAAAGTTATAATATTCTCTTCCATTAATCCACGCAAATAAAATAATATGGAATTCGTTCGTTTGAAACAGAAAACAGGAAACTAATTTTACTCAAAATTATTTTAAAATTAATTATGTACGCAGTAACATAATTATGTTACAAGAATAGAAAATTATCTGCTTTTTTGCATTTTAAATACTTTAAAATGTATTTTTAATTTCTTTTAACCAAAGATTTTCTTTTATGTAAGTAATGTCGCCTTCCGTAAGAGATTCAATTAAAACCACTTACTTAAAATACTATCGATTTAAACTCTTGAATTTGCTTTATTAATTTAGCAGGTAAATCCCAAAAAAGAAACATTTTAACATGTTTGCAAATGCCTAGATTAACGGCTAATACCTCTAACACAAATAGTGACAAATGACGGTTTGTCCATGAACATATAAATGCATTACTGCACAGAAAAATACATTGACATATCTTTTTTAATGAACATTTTGATATTCATTAACCCATTCACTGCTAACACCGAGATATCTCGTACTAAGAGTATGTACCAAAACTGCCGAATACGAGATATCTCGTACTAAGACTGTGTACCAAAATTGCCGGATACGAGATATCTCGTAGAGTGTGCTGCAGTTTTAGATTGACTACATATGTCCGTTTCGGTTAGAAATTATTAGAAAGGATGAATGAAAAATTTGTATGGTGCAAAAAATGTATTAATTATCAATTTGTATTATTAAAATTATAAATTAGATTAAAACACAATAGTTATATACACAAGAATATATTTCAAAAATTAAAAAAAAAATATTTTAATTGTTGTTTCTGCTGTGTGCAAGGAGCTTTAAGGCAAAGTGCTGTGTGGCGGTTTGTTTCTCAGAAATCCCTAAAGGGAAATATGTGTGAACCTTCCCTAACCGATGGGGAGATTCAGTTAGTCTGTAATCAACTTTGGCCGAAAACGGAACCCCCGAAATCGGTGGGTGTGCCTGCACACAAAACAGTAGTTTTCAATTTATATTTAATTATTTGTGTGTCGTCATAATAAATATTTAAAAAACCTGAAAACAAGGACTGATATCTTGAATACGCGACAAGCTGGGTTGTTGCGGTACATTGAACAAAAATACTTAATCCCCTTACTTTTTTTTTTTTTTTGCTTAGAAGACAACCTTTTTTTTCTGTGGGAGAAAAATGTTCTAAGTAATGAAAATCAATTATATTTGTATTATCGTTGCTGCTTTCTCCTGCATTGCTGTCGTCGCCATCAAGTAAATGCATAACAAATGATTCCCTAAATTGAAGGATCTTAATCTTTTTATTCCCTCAATTTCTTTGGTTTCAGAGCATGTACGCATTCTGTAGAAAGATTACGAAGTAGTGCAGCGCAATTTTCTTGTACCAACGGATGGTTTTCCCGAGGAATCAGCAGTAGGACATACATTGGTCAGAGAGATCATCACCTGCCATTCCCAAAATATAGTCTCAGATTATATCTGGTTTAGTCGAAATTTCTCCAATTTTGTTCTTCATTTTAACCATTTCAACTTTATGCACGTTACGTATAGTCAGCGCATCCCGAAACAAAAAGGAAATTTCTTTGTATAGGAAGATTTTATTCAAAAATAAAAGTACGAGTATCGAGTTACGAACTCATAACTCGATATTCGTACGATACTCGTAACTCGATAACTCGTCAGTGGCGCAAAGCGCAGGAATCTTATCCAGTGAAGCCAGCTGCGAGTTATCTCATAGGGGTTTTTTCACTAAAAATTACTGTAAATGCCATTACAATATTATACAAGTAACTTAATATTATTATATTTTATAAAATTTTATGTTTTCTTTAAAATAAAATCTTGACAAGCAGAGCAAGACGCTCTAAATTTGCTTGGAAGTTAATGGGATAAGTTTATGATAATCGATCTAGTGTTTATTAAAGTCGCATTCCAAAGAAACTCACCAAACTATTAATGCCAAATCTTACAATTCTGAACCATGGCTTACGTTTAAAAATATAGCTACGGAAGATATTTGTCTCTGGATGCAGGATTTGAAAAGGTACCGAACTGATGTTAAATAATGAAGAATAGATTTCGAAATAAAATAGTTATAATTCTGTAGATTAAAGAAATAATTCTGAGTTACTACTTTATATTCTTTATTCTTGTTTTTGGATTGTGTCTTTCTCTATTAATAATTTATGTCTTCAAGTAATATTATTGTCTTAATCATTTTACTTTTTCATTACTTTCGTGATTAATAATTCGCCACGAAATGTAAATTTTTATATCTTAAAACTGAAAAATGTCCACGAAAAATGAGTCCTATGATTCCCATTTTGTTGGAAGGGCATGGAAATATGAACTTTGTCCCCTAGTGCTGAAAACGCTAACTTCTACTAAGTTTACGGTAGTAGTAACGCTAAGCACCATTATAAGTCCATATGGAAATAAACTAATTATGACAGAAAACAATTTTAAGATAAAAGTATTATATTATTCAATTAAAGCTGTTTTTGTCTAAAGTTACAAAAAAGTCTCAAATTTGGCCTACTCTTTTTGAAAGAAGTAACCCAAAAATTATCTTTATTTTCTAACATCACTGTTGTTATAAAATTAGCATAAAACACACTCTAAGCCAAAATAAGTTTCACCAGGAAGGAATCGTCAGAATATGATTAAACTTATAAGGTAGTTAAAATGTTTATGGAAGAGTAAATAATCAAATTTAAGACCAGAATATGGAAAATTTATTTAGCAAAATTTAGAATAGTTGTATCATTCAGAAAAGCAAATGAGCACACCATTCTTCTTAATACAACGTGCCAACTGCATTGGTTACACAGATTCTTTATGAAGTCTTGCGGCTGTCTATCCCATACAACTTGAATCCTGGTACGTAGTTCCTGAAGATTATGGTGTATAAGTAGTGTATTTTTGTCTCATGGCATCCAATACACATTCTCGATCTGTAAGTATAGTTAAACTGCCGTCATGGTAAGATATCGACATACTAAAGAAAAGATCTAAAGATGGCAGAAATATGTGGTCGAGCATTAAATGGTTGGAAAAAATGGTGAAAGGGAGACTGCAATTAACTGCAGGACCTTTTGAAATCATTTAACTGTCAAAAATGCATAACGAAAACCACCGGTGATTTAACGACATACGCCATTGCGCCTTTCATCATAGCACTAGGAGCACGGTCTTTTTACTGCATAGTGAACATGACGGATCGTCTGGCATGACACCATTCCAGTCTTTGACGAATAAAATACTGTTAAGAGAACACAGTACGATTCAATTGACAAAAATCGGTCAAAAAATAAAATCTAATTTTTTTAGCTTAATTTATTTTTTATATACTTTTCTATAGCCTTAAGCTCTTTGAAAGCTCTAAACTTAAAAAACGCAGAGTTATGATAGCGTTTACGGTAGTTTTTATTCTCATCCCTAAGGCAAATCCGAACTTTAAACTTACTTATCTCAGAAAGAGATAAAATAACTAGTTTATCTTCATTTAAAATGCTAAATCCTTTTTTGCTATTGTGCCTAATGCTTTGAATTTTCTTTTACTTATTGTTAATAGTACATGTAACAAAAGTTGATATGCATTTTTGATTCAAAGGAATACTTATTTTTTTAAAAATAATTGAACTCAGAATTTATACATTTTTTAAGGAATTTTCAGTAAACATTCATAAGAAGAAGTATTGTACAAATACCAATAATGTTATCGCAAAACCCATGCCGACTTTTGTTGTACATAGTTTGACGTACTTCTAAATCAAATTTCATTTGTGTACATAAACTTTTGTCGGAGGAAAAGCATTTTAAAATCACTTCACAAATCTTTTTTTCCTTAAAAAATTAAATGGCTAGCTTTTTATGACATTTTGAGCACAAAATCTGTTTTACAAAGTATACACACATAGGAGGTAACCAAAAAATTTTTGAAAATCCTTTAATTAAAATTTTTTGCGTAAATCGTACCATGTCCCCATAAAAGCAGTCAATATAACGGTGTGCGTGAGTTTAGTTCCACTTCATTAAACCATCGACGAATGCTGTGATCTATCAATATTCTCACTGTCCGCTGGAAGTTAGCAACACTAAACATTGTACTAGAAAGAGCATGTCTTACAATACGTCAATTTTCTCTAGGTCCAATTCTTCTGGGATTCATTGAGCCTGATTGTTGTTGAGATGTACCTTGTGTTCACCCTGACAGTAGCATGCAATATTAACATTATTATCGATACGCTATGCAACCAATCGATCAGACCATTCATGTTTTTAGAGCCAAATTTTTCGGAGTCTGTAAATCTCTCTTATTTGCTTAAATTGCTTCAAAAATTTTCTCCGAGGCATAATTGAACGAAAATAGATGTAACCAACACAACACGATTCTAAATGAATTTGTTGTGCTGTTAGATGTCTTTTTCAATTCCTACTATAATTCCTCAAATTTTCAATCATAAATAAAATACTTTCTATTCTTCCTTTCAAGTTCAAATGCATTTTTTTAAACTTGTAGTGGATGACTCTTGATGTTAATACACAGTTTGTTGGTTTTTTCAAATATTAATTCATTAATTAAATTTAAAAAATGAATAAATAATAAGAAACAAAAATAATAGTCCAACAGCATATATAGAAAGAAAAACCGTTCGTTGTGTTCCTTTAGCGAAATGGATAGCGCGTTGGACCTCTAATCCAAAGATCATGGATTCGAATTCCACCTGGGATGGCATAATTTCTGAGAATGTGATTTCTTCCTCACTATATACTATTTTATTAGAATAATTAAATTTAATTATTGAATAAATAGTAACACAAACAAACAAAAAATAGTCCAACGTCATATACAGAAAGGAAAATAGAAAATTGCAAGGAAAATCGCACTTTCTATTTTGTCACTTAATGTTGTGATTCTGTCATATGTATATACATATTTATATTAATTGTAACTATTTAATAAAAAGTAACTTAAAATAAAACTGTTCTTTGTTGACCTAAGTAGGAATTGATTCAGAATTTTTTTTTATATTACTTGCCATTACACAGCACGCACTATGTGTCGAAATATACCCTGAACGCGTCCTATGCTTAAGTGATCTTAAAATTTTGATCATCTGCATCTTCAAAGCAGATGCACCATTTGTCAAAATTTCTTTCATTCTGGTCAACTCCTTCTAAGTACAGTTTTTTGTCTTGTTATGTCATATACTGTCCATCAATTTTTGTTAGAATCAGTAAAATTTCTTCTCGTTATTTTTCTTTGTTTCTTAAGAACATTATAATATTAAATGGGGAGAAAATTATATCTTTTTTAAAAAGTATGTATACTTAAAGAAAAGTATTGAGAATTTAGAGCCTACTTCTGAATTTTGATGATAGAATATCAAAAGGAATTTGTAATAACCTCAAAAACTTTTATAAACATTTGTGCTTTTTTCTCATTAAAAATGCATTTCATTTTGAATCCAGTTCTTAAATATGAGAGAAAAGATAGTTTAAAGAAACAGCTGCTTATTTTTTTTATATCTTCGTTCACTTATCAAAATAATTCATTAGATTTAAAGTATGTTTTTATAGAGAAAAAGCGTTCTGAATAAATAAACAGAAATTATAATAGGCGCATTTAACAGAGTTTAATGTGTATATATACATTTTGAAAATTTTGTAAACCTCATAATTGGGAAATTTTTCATAAATGTTTACTTAATGTTTTATTTATGCACTTTTAAATTTAAAATAAACATAATTTTTTCCCCTCCAGATGCTTAACTTATTACTTACTTAACTATTTACTTCTATCTCAGGAAATATTTTAAACAATGATTATAGTTAACGATAAAAAATACTCTTATACTTATGAAGAGTTAAAAATTCAAAAGGCTTACAAATTCCATTTTTGATATTTTTTTAAACACAAAAATATCAGCCGTATAAAAAGGATTAATAATTTTGATATTAACACTACTATTATGTAATTTTTTTAAAAAACTGCGTGGTACACTAAGGTTAAGGTTTTTCAGAATGCGGCTTTTTCAAATTTATAATTTTTTGCTGTACGTACTATATGAAAGATCTGTTAGAGTTGTTTTTCCTCCTTAAGCGGGATTGCAGTCGTGATAGACGAATCAACATCGTCACGATCGTCATACATATCGTCGGTCTAATTATCAGACTGCGTAACTCCAACTGAGATTCTAATTTGATGCAGTAGGGCTAGGCGCCAAATTGTTGTTTATGTTCACCAAGATAGGCGATAATATTACAATATGGTTTACTTTGATATTTTTATCGTGCGATAATGTGGTTGCCATGGGGATAACGTATATTAGTGTTAGTTTTTTGTTTTTGTTTTTTTCCTGGGATCTCTGCTCAGCAAAAGTTACACATTGTTACAAATTTTGTGTAATGAACGCTTAAAATAGTGTAAATAATTTATATCTGGAAGTGTAATACATTAATATTACTTTCTGTTGTATTTATTTTATGTTAAAATCTTGCCACCACCTCTCCCTTCGAAATCTAGTTTTATTATGAAATAAAAAAAAGTAGTGATTACACGGATCGAGGAATAAATTAAAAGCAGAGCGCGCACTGAGGCATGGCTTAGACAAAACAAAAGGATTAAGGAATCGCGCCAATTATTTTTTTATATATTTTTTGTTTGTCACTAACACTAAATTAGAAGCATTTAAGAAACACTCCTTCGCAATTTCTGCATCATTAAACTGTTTAATATAATTACCAATAATATAACAAATTTCATAGGATGTCTTGTTACCGCTGTGATATTATCACTGACAAAACCCTTTGTTGCTTTTTCAAAGATTATTCTGTGACGAATCTACACGCGACCTCTAATTAATCCTCTTGGGGAATCTTTGGGTTAGCATTCGCGTTTAATTCACAGCCATCCCTCTCAAGAAGAAACCTTGATATTTAGATTAGTTGGACTATATAAAGTCAGAGTTTTGTAATTGTAGTAGAGGAGCTAAGAAGCTGTTATATTCGCTACGCAGGTGGGATTGAGTAAAGTCAATTTTCGCAGCTTAAGATTAAGAGTGGTGTTTGCCACTGTATTAAATTAGTGGATTAGGGGTTTGTAATCAACGATAGATAAGGTTGAGGTAAATTAGTTACTTACACCTATTTGCTTAATACTCATTGCTTTCTCCTTTAACATTCCCTTTGAGCTTAACTTGTTGTTGGTTAGTATGTTTGAGTAAATAAATAGCTGTTATTATGGAAGTTTCTAGTTCTGCTTTCGTTCCTCCTACACATTTAGGCAGGCAAGATGGTGAGAGAGCGACTTCAGAGGTAAGTCGCTCACAATTCAAGAAAGCCTATTTATCCCCTCTTGAAATAGATCTTCGAGGAAATGTGCCATTAAATGATTCCTGTTTATTGGTATTTTTTAAATACATCACTTTCTTGTCAAATTAAACACTTACAGATAGCGAAAAATACTATTAGTTAACTGTATTTGACTAATTTCAGGAAGGAACCAACTCATATTTTGTTCTTTTCTGTGAACGTTTTAACCCTTTGTCTACCGCATTATGATTTAATGCAGTTTTTTTTCATGTAATATTTATCACTACATTGAAAGTTAAAAGATATACATAAACAAAATATTCAACTTTGAGAAAATTAATCCATTGGAGCTAATTAACTCCATGTACACTGTTCACTTAAAAAAAATAGGCAATTCGTTTTCTAAGGTCTTCATTAACATACAAAAAAAATAAGGCACTTACATTTAACATTAACTATTGTTTCGGAACAAAAATGATAATCTGCGTAATTCACTGAAAACCCATTCAGCTGGAAACGCAATTTCTGCTATAAAACTATTCGCCCTTCCCGCTAAAATTCTCATCTTTCTTCAACCGGTGCTGTCATATATCTTGGAAGAGTGGATTTCAAAGAATACTCCTGCTAAGTATCGTCAGAATATTCGTAAAAATGGTTATTCTATATAATTTTAAAGTGAGTGGTACTTATAAGTACCGTCGGTAGACAAAGGGTCTTCAAAGTCATAAGCTTCGTCACATTTTTGTGTATGTATTTCAGTTTGTGGCATAGATTGAAAACAAAGTAAACGAAAAAGAAAGACGTGGAATTAGTAAAAATGAAATAAACTCTCGTTTCGTTTCAAAAGCATCACGTGTTTGCTAAATAAGGTTAGCTATCTGGATAGCTCTTTGAATAGGTATAAAAATAGTTTTTAAAGTATTTTAGGAATATCAAAATTTTGAAAAATTTTTTG
Organism: Trichonephila inaurata madagascariensis; assembly: GCA_019973955.1. Classification (NCBI taxonomy): domain Eukaryota; kingdom Metazoa; phylum Arthropoda; class Arachnida; order Araneae; family Nephilidae; genus Trichonephila; species Trichonephila inaurata. The sequence continues at coordinate 285,945 of BMAV01003104.1, forward strand.
TTTAGGGGCTCTCTACGAAGTTTGGTCTTTGTTGTTCCCATATGGGTTTCTTTTTGTTTATGCCATCCCTGATTATTTATTGTAATATTATTTTTCCAAGAATATATTTTGTTTCAGATTTCTTGTATTTGCTGAGGGTTTTTTTTTTTTTTTTTTTGTTGTTATTTTGTTTTATTTTCCTCTTTTAGTTTACTACAGGCAAGCCTTCTTATTAATTTAAACTAATTAAGGTTTTATAGAGTTTGAAACTTTAAATTATTTCGCACTTTTAAATTATTATTTTCCTTTTATTACAATATATAAAAACACTCAAAAAAAGAAAAATCACATTCAAAAAATTTCTCGTCTTCTGCTTATTAAATAATTGAGTTATGTATCAAATCACGAAAATATATAATTATTTAGTAAATACTAACAGCTTGTCACTGAAAATTTGTTGTTAAGTCCTCTTGCCAAATACTCTGTAAAATTCTTGCGCGAAGAATTTCTCAATAAAATCTTTTAAATATATAAATCAATGTTGCTCAACATTTTGCTTCTGTTGCACTTTTCCGAGTTTGGGGTAGTATTCTTCATAGGAGGTAAATTTTATAGCTTTAAGTTCTTGCTGGGTAAGCTCGGTCTCCCTTGCATTTAAAAAATTGTTATATAAGTAAAATGATTTTTATAACACTATGTTGCAACTATTCAGTTCAAGCTATCAAATATTCTTAATTCTGATTTGATCAAACTATTGTGTCAATTATCCATGTGTGAATCACAAAAAAAAATACATTTTAAGTTTAAATATACTTAGATTAAAAAAGGTTTGCTCCTATTGTATCAAATAACAATTTTATACGTAACATAAAACGCAATCAGGAGTCCATAAAAACATTCGTGACTAACAAATACGAATCACATATAATGTAATAATATCTTTGTAGAATATCCAAATAAATGTCAGACATTTTACCTTACAAATAACTTAAGGAAACTTTTATCTTTCAATTGTTCTTAAAAAAATACGCAAATTTATTACAGTCATTTTATTCAAAAGGATAAGTTATTGACTTTCAAAACTTTTTTTTCTCTGACTAAATGATGTGAGGAACAAATGGATTGTGAGAGTTTTATGTAAGAAAACAGTGAAATTATGAAAGATGAAAATTTACCTTAGAATAATAAATCTGCATGGTGTTTTTTTTTATTTTAGAATCATTTTTGGCAATAACTAATAATTTTGGAACACTAAATTTTTCCTCATTTAATGAGAAAGTGCACAAATGTAATAAGCAATCCGTGTGACTTGAATCATAAAGTCCTAAATTCAAATTCTCTAAGTTTAAAAGTATCATCTGAACAAATTTCAATAAGAATTTGCATTTTTTAGACAGTTACATTATGGATCGATATGTTAATACTGATTAAAAAATTTTAAAATGCCCTTTGAAATATATAAATGTATAAAACACACACAGAATTATTTTATTGACGTTCATAATATTGTCAATAAATCCTTCCGGTACTAAAATTTTCTGCAAATAACTACAATATTCAGTTTGTACTTTCAAAAATAAGGAGAGGTCTCTGAATAGTTTAAATAAAGTCCTAAATTTTTACAAAAAAATAACTTTTAGAAAAAAGATAACCAAGATATGGAAAATAACTAAATTAATCCGTATCAGGAATTCGAAATTCGCAGGCGATTTTTTAACAAAGGATGTTCCTAAGCTCATGTAACGTGCGTTAGGAGGTGAAATATAATGGTTAGTCTTGTCTCAAAATACTATACAATCAATGGTGGGAATTTAAGCAGCAAAGTATTAATGAGAGTTTCCAATGCAACTCAATAAAAAAAAGTGGTTTACAGCTATCATCTTCGTTTGTGCTGTGAACACAATGCATTTAGGAATACATACACAAATCAGGAGCTGTGCATGCATAAATCGGGAGAAGATCTAAATCATTGCATGCACGGCGCTTCAGAGATCAATACAAACACATCTCTAGATTGAATCCAAATCGTTTTTCGTCCAGACGCATCCCCTATGAGAGAATCTTTTAACGATTACACCAACAATTCTGTGGAAAAAAAATGTTCTTTTTCAAGTTCCATGATCAATATGGAATGTGGAAGGAGCGTAAGAACGTCTTCAATAATAGATAACATTGTGCAGCGTATCAGCAAGTGTCCTAAATGCATTGCTTTAAGCAAGTACTTCTCAAGCTTTCAATGTTTGCGACCCAATTTTCAATTACAATTTTCATAGCGCCGTCCCCCCCTCCATACAATAACAATGTTTTAAATGCAATAATAACGCTCTTTGACACTAAAGCCACAATACGACCTTAATTATAAACCGTACAAATTATCAAGATAAATATTAAATTTTGTATATGCTACCTTAAGTTATAAATGTTTTAAGTAAGTTACAGTAAAAATTAATATTTTCTTAAATTATCTTTTATATTTTCGACTTTTCGATATGCTCGTGCCTCTCACCTAGAGTTATCACGCACCCCACAGTTATAGAATCGCTGTCCTAATCTGTTCTAGTGTCTTATCAGACAGAGAAACAAGTAGTATGCGAATAAGGAATTCACCCCTGCTTTGGGCAAAGGTTTCATTATCTGTTACTTACGGATTACAGGATGCATCTCGAATTTTTCACGTGGTTTCTGCAACAGTTCTGGGGATCTGAATTTTTGTTCACATCTGTTGTTCATCGACAAATGTACATTCTCAATGGAAGGGATTTCGAATATCCATATCTATCATCAGTGAGGAACTTTTAACACGTCATGAGACCGGAATCTCACCAGGAGCGTTTCCCAGATGAATATCTAGGTCAGAATCGTATTGGTGTGCTCCAATCTGATTGGGCCATGCCTGCTGTCAAGTCACCTAGTGTTTGTTTTGCGTTTTGTTTTTACAAAAGATGCTGACCAAACTATTGAATCCGATTCCTGCAGATGCATTAGGACGCCTGCGATTCTAAATTCTGGAGTATCAGCCCATTACTGAGTGGATGGGCGGAGGACCTTTGATAGCATATATCTAAAAAGAATGAATTAGTCATCGTGGGGATCAACTAACTAACAGGATCAGTCGATTTATACTGTTTTGATTCTCTTTCTCTGAGATATATGAAGAGCCTCATCTACGGTGAAAGTCCCGCCGATTCTACTAAAAAACCGTTGGTTGGATATTTGTAACTGCTTTTACTACACGAGAAATCCTTCGAGTCTCTGCTAATTTGTGACGGTTACTTTGTCAATGATGAGAAACCAGTTTTAATGTTGGCAGTCACAACTTTGAGCAGTTATTGTGGGAGATTTATTTTGGTTTTGTTTAACAAAATATATTTTTTTAAATCTCATCGATGTCCTTTTATTTCGTATCTGTCTATATTGTTTTTCATCGTTCAACGATACTGAACACATCCGGTGGCGCCTTACCTGACTTCTGATCATGGATTCTGGCGCTTGTGTTTTGATCATGAATTTTATCGTGAAATAGACTCATCTAAGTATGTTTATTACCCCTACCCCCTATGTATCAGGAATATAAGATTATTTTGCTTATTCTTAAAGTGTTAGAAAAATAATCTTTAAAAATTTCACACTCTTATTGAAATTAAAAAAGACATTTTATGTTTTTTCAAACTATTCAGTCATCAAATTTATTTTCGTTATCTTTCATATTAATTTTAACTTTTCAATGACAATACTTACGCTTGCATAATGTAGACAATATTTTTCACGGATATTTTTAAAAATACCACTTAAAAATTAATTATTTAAAAAAAAGCGTATTGAATAGCTAAGATTAGTTGAGAAAAAAAGCACTTTACTTCAGTTGTTGAAAGTTTTAATTAATGTTTTCCTTCATTCTGGAATTTGTATTGGAAAACGGTTTTGATCTCATAACAAAAAAAATCTTTTGAATTTTTTTTATTGAACTTAATGTTAGTCCGTAAAAAAATAATATGGAGCATTCATAAGTTAGAGTTATCTGTAACTCAAAAAAAATGAGTTCTATTTTTATTAGTACAAAAATATGCTTGAGAATACAATAATTTCTCAAAAATACATATAATGACTAACAAAAAATTACAATCTCTCATGGCAATAGGTTATTAGGAACTGAATTAACAATATTCCTGCTTAGTAAGTGAATCTGTGCTAACTGAATCATCTGTTAGAACAGTGATTCCCAAAAAGCTCTATATAGATCCCCAGGGATCTATGACGATGTGTAAGGGGTCCACGTCAGCGAAAAAATAATTTGGGGGTTCATGAGTTGTAAAAGGGGGTCTACGATAGTGGTTTTCATTTCACCAAATAGTGATTTTAATTTTAAAAGGAAATTTAATCAGTTTGAAACCAGACTTACCTATTTATCAGATTTATTTACTAAATTCAATCAGGTTAATTTACAGTTACAAAAAAGGTAGCAGCAAAAATTTTATTAAAACAAGGACCACATTTTAGCCTTTCTTGTTTGGTGTGTGCAAGAATTAAGCTAAAGGAGTATAGTTTTGGACGTCTCAAATTTTCCCAGTTTTTCGATTGTCACAGACTATCTGTCAGGAAAAAGATGTTTTAACCTGCGTTCAACATTTAAATGTCCTTTTTTTTTAGATTTTGAAACTAGATTTGAGAATGTTTTGACTATCCTTATACTACAATAGGCAAGGAATCCATATGGTTAATTTGAAAAGAAATGCAAGATTACAAGAATTAGGCACAAGGAATAGGCACTAACGAAGATCTTAAAGTAAAGTTTAGAAACGGATGTCAACAATTTGGGCGCTAAAAAGATATAATATTCCATGTTATGGGATATCTTGAGAAAAATTTTAATTGTTTTTCCAGGTTGAGAATTAGTTTCAGTGCGCATGCCAATCTCCAAAAAAAAAAAAAGAGTAACAGCAATAACTAACAGTAACAACTATTAGCCAAGGAGATATTTAGGGTTAAATTTGACAAGGTCGATGCCAAGTGTAGAAAATTTGTTATTTGCATCCCCAGATTCATCCCTCCCACCAAAAGCATTTTTTGTTGCTCAGTTATTTTATCTAACAGTTATTTTATGCATGAATTAAATTTTAATTTAATTAACATGTGTCCTCCAAAGTTTTAAACAGTATACTTCACCACAGTTAAAAATTTAAAACTTTTAAAGTAAATAGCTCTGTACCTGCTGAAAAACACATTTAAGTTGATGAATTTGCAAATATCTACCTATAATCATTATATATCTATTATTTATCTACCCCAAAGCAAAAAACCTGTCCAAGGGATCTATAAGGCAAAAAAGTTTGGGAACCTCTGTGTTAGAAGATCTGATCCTGATAATGACATTGCATTTTATGACTGAAATACTAGAATCTTTAGAAATATAGATTTGATTTTCTTTGAATTCCTTCTGTACTGAATTATTGTACATTACAATGTACGTATTGAGTTACCCTTATCAGTAACAATTTCCCTTCATTTACAAATTTGAAGAATGGAATACCAGCTCAGGTGCCATAGTCCTCACATGAACATGTTTCAACATTTCGAGGCCTTTTGACAAATGCCACGTGCAGCTTCAAAGTACGACTTTAATAAGCAATCAATGAAATTAAAAAGATAAAAAAAAGTGTACTTATTTAAAACATGTATTTATTTTCTTCTTTTTTAAAATGTTTATTGTTACCATTATTGTTTTCTTGGATTCCATTACTTTAAAGGAAGTGAAAAACTGCTCTGCTCGAAAAGCGGAAATCTATAATTTTTACTCATTCTAAAACAATAGCATCAATTTTTTCAAAAAAAAAATCAGTTATAAAGGTCACAAAAACTTCTGGTAAAAGATCAAATAAACAACTCTATTTTTAGATGAGAAAGAAACAAAAAAAAAGTTGAAAACAGTTTAAAGACTGCATGATTATTATTTGCTGATAGATAAATATTATTAAAAAAAATACCGACTTGAAGGCCAGCTGAAATAAATATAATAACTAAAGGTTTGCTAATAACTAAAGGGAAGCGTTTGTTTTAAATTGCTCTATTCTTAAATACTCGTATTGTAATCATGAGTGTTGAATCTTGTAAATACAGGTCTGTCAATACTTATTTTAAATTTTCTTCTATTGTTCTAATTGCTTAAAAACAAAAGAATAATAATACTTCATAAAGGAAAAAATGTAGATATATATGACAGAAATAGACATTTTTAAGTATTAGTGACAGAAACTTTGAAACCAATTACTGTATTTTTTGGTTTATTTCGGTCTTATTTTTTAATTTTTTTTAAAAACTTATGAAATAATTGGAAACAAACAAAACAAGATATAGGAAAGGAAATTATTTTGTAAAGGAAATCATTGAATAAAGTAAAAAAAATAAGTCAATTCTTTTTTATTATTATTATTGAAAAGAATTATAAAATCTCAGTACACTACGAAGTACCACTCGGGGCTCACAGAAGTAAGTACTGATCACACATTGCAAAGGAAACAAGGGGAAAAAAATTTTAAGGCTATGAATAATTACAAATATTTACAGCAAATTTACAGAGCTTTTTGAAAGCACTTTTGGTGGAAAGAAGTTGGTGAAAATTTGGAGGCCAGTTTATATTAAGACTCTTGAAAGCCAATCTTATGATCTTTCTCTCTTTGACAAACTTGGAACACAGAAAAAGCGCATATTCTTCATTTTCCTCGCCACTAATATTACAATCACAAGAAGATGATAGAACTAAATTAAATTTGTTCAAGTAGCTTTTAAAGATACCATGACCAGTGAGAAATTGGGTTATTTTGTAATTCGTATAAAACATGATGTCATGACAGTCTCTTATTAATGGTTGGAAAAATTTCTTTGTTAAGCTGCCTTTACTTAAAATGAAATATTCTTGGTTCCAAGACTTCACCATCCTTTCTTTCGTGACCTTCTTGTAAAATGATTTAGAAATATTATAGGCAATGTCAATTTCACTCTTGGTGGAAACCTTTGCAAGACTATCGGTTCGCTCACTTCCAAGAACGCCAGTGTGACCACGAACAAATGCAAAAACTATCGAGATGCTTTTATCTTTTAGGCTTTTAAGTCGATTTGTCTGTTGTTAGATGAAGAAATACTTCTAAGGAGAAAAGCTAGTCGGTACAAATGAGATAGTCTGAGATGAATCAATTCATTTTGGACTAATTTTTCATGCTACAAATTCCATTGAAAGATTTCAAAAAACTGTTGTCTTGTGATTATAAATCATAATAATCTGTGATTTTTATACTATTCATTAAGTGTTTTTAGTTAGGTATAGAAATTCAAACTGCGTTAATATTTCGTTTAAATTATTATATAACTTATTACTTTATTCTAAGTATAACATTAATAATGTGCATTATTGCGATTGATTATCACTGTTTTAATATTAAACTATATTATCAGTGTGTAATGCCAAAATTAATTTTCTCTGTTTGTTATATTAACAGTGTGCAGTGTTAAGCTATATTACAATTGCGCATACATAAAAAATAGCCGTTACCCATCCATTCGTTGAGTATTTTATGATGTTGTATGAATATATACAATTTACTTGTGTGAATGTATTGAAAAATATTCTTATAACTCTTACTTCTTGATTCAAAAAGAACAGTAATAAAACTTCTAAATTTGAGTAAGAATTATCTTTTACGCTCCCGTAGCCCCTCCTTCAAAATGGATTTCAACAAAACTCATTTATATCGGATCTCTGCTCAACAAAATAAAAATACATGACAAATTTAAAGTCTAAAAGTAATAGTTAAAAAGGGGATCTTTTTTACCGATATACCTCGTAACCCCCTTTAAGAGTTGATTTCCCAAACACTTGCTCTTAACGGATTTCAATTCAACTACAACAAAAAAATTATGTATACCAAATTTCATTATAGTAGTTCTAGTAGTTCGAAAACGGGAATTTTTTTAACTATACGCACCAGTAACTACTCGTTCTCCCCCCCCCTCATAGAAGTCAATTTCCGTAAAATGAGTTCTTAGCGGATATATGTTCCTCAACAGAAACAAGCTTACCAAATTTCAAAGTATGTGAATCTAACTGTTCAAAAACAGAAATTTTTTAATCTATAACGCTTCTTCTTAAGCTTTACAAAAACCGTTCTGTGAGAAACTCTACTCCATGAAAGGTGCATGCCTTAAAAATTTCAAGTCTGTGGGCCTAATAGTTAAAAAACGAGAACATTTATCTATAGCACCCCATTACACCCCCTAGGGGCCAATTTTCATAAAATACGTACTTAGAGGATCTCTACTCTATGAGAGAAACGTGCCTACCAAATTTCGAGTCTGTAGTTCTAATAGTTCTGCAGATATCGTGATGAATGAGAGAATTAGTTAGTTAGTTCCTTTCTCCTTTATATATATTTTATTTAAATATTCTTGCGTATGTCTTGAAGTCTTTTATTTTCTATAAAATTTTATATCAATATTTATGGTTTTTTAAATATACACATACATATATAGAGAGAGAGACTTTATATTATTCTATCATAATTTACTAATTTTACTTTTATGCGGTACTTGCTTTTACTCTTGTTGTATTTGGCGAGAAACAAAACATGTTGCTATACTCACGAAGTAAGTCTTACTATTTACTTTATTGCATCGTCTTTAAATATATACTAGTAAATACTAGCAGGCTGTAATTTTATCGTTATATTTTAATGGAATAGTGTATTTTATTTGTAATATTTAAATTTCTCCTAATATTATTCTTTCGTTTTCCTTTGGCGCAGTAATATAGGCAAATTACTAGTGAAGGTTGGATAGCCCTAAAACATGTTTAAACCTGCAATCTTGGTTCCTTAGGCCAGGAATTTGTTATTGTACTACTGAGGCTAATATTTCCTACTATCTTGACTAGTTATACCTAGGTTTTATAGCTATTTGTATATATTTATGGATTATATATATAGATATATATGTATAAAAAGAGATGAAGTTCACACATTGTTATAGTATTATAATATATTATTACTTGTGTGTTAATAATAAATATTGCTTTCATTTTGCTTTTATTAATTATTATATATTTTCTTTTCCTATTTATATTCACTCGTATCTTGAACTCTCTCTGAATTGACTCTTGAAATTCTCTGCCTCTTTCTTTCTTCTGCATCTTTCTTACTCTCTATCTTTTTCTCTTATTCTTCTCTATCTTTCTCTCTCTTTTCTGCCTCTTTCTTTCTTCTACATCTTTCTTACTCTCTATCTTTTTCTCTTACTCTTCTCTACCTTTCTCTCTCTTTTCTTCCTCTTTCTTTTTATCCCTCTTTCTCCATCGTTCTATCTTTTTCTCTTTCTTTGTCTTTCTTTTCTCAGTCTTTCTCCTCCTCTTTCATCTCTCTTTCTCTTCCTTTGTCTCTGTATGTATGTTGGTATATATATGTGGTGTTAATTATACTTCTCAAGAATTCGTCAACATCATAAATTTAAATCTGTGCATGAGATTAAAATTCTGTTACCCAACAAACTCCAAAGGAAAAACTCAGGTTTAGTTAATTTCACAAATATATCATAATCTTATCGACAAGATTGTGACAACCTATCTAAAATTTCTGAATTGGTTTTACAAAATATTGTACAGTTTTTAGATCTAGTGCTCTCCACAGTTAGTAACTTAAATGCACTTGTATGATTTGAAGATCTAAATTAATTCCTTACGTAATTTTTCACTTACCAAAATAAATTACTTGATAAATGGAAAAATTATTTGAAAAAAATTATCAATCAGCAACAGAATAACAACAGCACAAGCTTTGGAATAAATAAAAACGCAAATTATAGTGTGTTCTCCTTCATCTTCATATATATATATTAAACCTTCACTTCTGGAGCATCTTGTATTTAGGATGAAATATATATCGTTTTTATTTTTGAATATATATATATATATATATATATATATATAATTGATTTCTTCTCTATATCTACAAGCAACTTCACACTACTACAGTTCCTTATCTTATGGAGTATTATTTGCTTGGTATTGTATAGAAATATCTCTCTATAATCTCAAAAAAAATTTTAATTTCAATTATGAAAAAAACTCCTTTAATTTAAATTTTGACTATTATTTTGACTTAATTTTAACTATTAGCTTGTTCATTAAACATAACTATTTCTGCTTGATGGATATGCAGTAATAGTCACCTGAGAATGTCTTTGGGAATTCCGTGTTTAGATTTCATTAAATATCTAGCATCGGATTCCTTTGATATATGCAGAATTTCACCAGCAAATACTCAGAAAATAATGGTAATAAAAGTATTCCAATAAAAAAAACCCAAAATATTTACTAAAAAACTGTATTGAAGAAAACAAATATGTTAGAATCACTAGCTATTACTTTTAGCAGAATTATTACAAAGTAAAGTATTGCTGCAAACTTCGTGACGAAATAAAAATATCCAAAAAGGAAAGCCAATTAAAGGAAAAAGTATGGCTTTTTTTAAACTCGTTTGGAAGTTATAATTTGTTCCATGAAAATTTTTAACTCTTGATAGAATTTTCGAGCGTTTCAATATCTTTTTTAAAAAATTGATTCCTTAATTATTTAACTGTTCTGTTAAATTTATTAATAAAAAGAATACAATTAACAAAAATGGATCCGACTGCATAAAAAAATATTTATGAATATTATTTTCTATGTACTTAAAATAACATATGAAAATACTTTTAGATTATATTTTGCCCACTGTTTTAAAAATTTGAAAATAAAAAAAATAAATAAATAAAAAATTAACTATGTTATTTTATGTTTCTGATTGCAAAATCTTAAACTACTTCTGACTCGACGAAAACTATTATGTCAATGATGGCGAAATTATCTTCTGGAAGTTAACTTATTGAAGGCAATCAATATCATAAATGTTTTGGTAAATTGCTCATATCAAGTTAGATATTATTCTAAATTTTGATTAATGTTATTTAATTCTTTATGGATAAAAATTGGTAATTAATTTTTCTCTCAGAATTAAAACCTTGGCACAGATAAAGAAATCCGTACGTTAGATTTTTTGCTGTAATCTACTTTAATGTATTCAAAACATTCGTACTCACGTATATATCTGAAGTGCAAGTATAATGACGTTTTTATAAATGGGATTATAAAATGTATACTATTAATAGTAACAATCAAAGTAATATGCTACTTCTAGAGAACTATAGGTTTCCTTTCATAAAATTAAAACTTACACGCATATTTTATTTTATTTTTATTTATTTTTCTTATTTTTATTTATTTATATATATTTGCATGAATTTCAGTATCAGCGTACTGTAATCCTAAGTTATATGACAAATATTGTTCATATTGCTGTGCAGCATCAACCATTTTTCAATTTCTACTATTAGATCACACTCTCTATATATTTATTTATTTATTTTTATCTTGGTGGAATTTTCAATCGTTAATAAAATACATTTTAAAGCGCTCAATTGAGCTGTAATTTTACATACATGATTACTTTGGATGACAATACAACAATTTAATTATAATTCATAAAAATCAATTGACTAAAACTAATTATTTAAAGAATTACAAATACAGCTACGTTGGCATCATTTTTGGCGACTTGTGTCAAAACTTGAAAAGGTTTTTTTTCTCATGCTTTAAAGCATTCAGTTGAACTGAAATTTTATATACACGATTGTTTTGGATGACAATACGATACTTTAATGATAATTAATAAAAATTAATGACCACTCAATGTTGTGATTCTGTCATATGTATATGCATATTTATATTAATTGTAACTATTTAATAAAAAGTAGCTAAAATAAAAATTTTCTTTGTTGATCTAAGTAGAAACTGAACTAAAAAAAAAATTTATATTACTTGTTTCTCTTTAATGTTAGAGAGTACTCTGAGTGTTTTATTTCAAATATTATGTATATATTAGGCTTTTCTAAAAATAATTTGAACCTCATTTTTTTTTTTTGTAAAAATTAAAGACAATTTTTGTACAGGGAATAAATATTTTATTAAATTATATACTGTCCATTATATTCCGATACATTTTACCAACTTTCTGACAATAGCATGATTCCCAGCTCATACAATTTTTGCTGGCAAAAAACTGATCCAGGTGATTTTTGACCTCCCCATTTGTAAAAAAGGTTTTACCATCTTAAACGTTTTATAGAAACAGGAACAATTAATTATCAGAAGGTGCTATATCTGGAAAATATGTTGGGTGGGGCAGTATATCCCATTCAAGCTGTAAAGCTTTAGGCGAATAACAAAAATTGTATGAGGTCTCGCATTTTGGTGGAACATTACATTTTTTCTATTTATCCATTCCTTCCTTTTCTGTTTAAGTGAATCATTCAGTTTGTCCAGATGATGACAGTGCACTTCAGAATTAATCATTGTGTTTTCCGGTAAAAGCTCAAGGGAAAAAACGTTTTGTTTGAAACCCCACCAAGCAGATAGCTCCACCTTTTTTTTTTTTATGAATATTGTCTTTCGAAATGTTTTGAGCCCGTTCATTTTCTTTACTCCATGATCTCTTGCATTTGACATTGTTACAGAAAACACATTTCTCATCTCCAGGGATAATTCGCTTCAAAAATGGATCATTTTCTAGACGTTTAAGAAGCAAATCACAGACGTCAACGCAACGACACTAATTTTTTTCCTTCAGAACATCAGGAACCCATTATTCGAGCTTTGAGGATAAACCTAGGCCTTTCAAGTAGTCATAAGCAGTTGAATTCAATAAATTTATCCTCTCAGTGATCTCACGAATTGTTATTCACCAGGTTGCATCAACTAATTCCTTTATTGTGTCTTTATCAGCTTCAGCAGGCCCTCCAGAACGTGGTGCCTCTTCAACATCACATTTGCCGGATTGAAATTTTGTAAGCCACTTTTGGCACTGGAGTACTGTCAATACATACACATACACATAGGCTAATTTTTTTCTTCGTTGAACAGCATTTTTACATTTTCGAAAATATGCCGAAAATGCTGCTTTTCACTCTCCTTATTTGAAAGTGCACCAACCAAAAACTGCTGCGTAGGAAATTGAATCTTTTCACAAGTAAGCCTTGTTATATCAACTCTCAAAACATATAATGATTATGCCGCTTAAGTGTGAAGCTGGGTGTGAAAAAATGCTATTAAATCCTCTTCCGGGAAAAAATTAAATTTATTCTAGAACAACCCAATACATAAAGTTCTTTTTACCAACTACCTATAAATTTAAGAAAACTATTACGTATTTCTCTCGAGATTTCAACGGATTACTTTCCCAAAAAAAAGTTTCAACTTCAATTAAATTGCTTTAATTTGTATCAATTTTGTTACAACAAAAAAAAAATAAATAAAATTAGCAGCTTTTAAAATTTTAAATCTATCGTATTCAAAATACTTCATTTTTCTATTCTGTAATATCATCTTGGAACATAATAATGAGGCAAGTATAATCAATATAGTTAAATAAATTGAACACTTTTATTTAAGCATAAAAATAATGAATACTCATTTGTCGATAAAAATGTTAAGAAAAAAAGTATTACTATAATTAAAAAGGATATTATTGGAAGGATTAAACGCGTTTAGAGGGGGGGGGATTAACAAAAACGTGAAAATATTTTCTGAGGGTTGTATTTATTGTCATTTATTTAGTTGCATTTTCTTCTCAAGTTCTAAATCCTTTTTATATATCGTCGATCTAATTATCAGAATGCGTAACTCCACCAAAGGAAACTAATTTGATATGCGAGTGCTACGCATCAAGTGCTTTTTGACGCGATTCCTTAATCGCTCAAACGATACAACTGACGATACACATGACCATACGATACAACTATCAAAGTAACCATATTGTAATGTTATCGCTCATCTTGATGAACATAAACAACAGCTTAGCATGTAGCACTCCGATATCAAATTAGCACCCCAGATGGAGTTACGCATTCTGATAATTAGGCCGACGATACATATATATATTATTCTAACCTTAAGTATGAATATCAAACTATTTTATTTGGCTTATTTTGAAAATATGGAGTAAATAAAAGTCGGCTTATTTTATATTTCTCTTACTTTGTGATACAGTTTTATTCTACACCATATTAAAACCACTTACAAAGCTGCGATTAACACTATTTTAACCCAATAATTTAAGATTACCTTTGCCTAACGTCAAAATTTAGGAAAACAAAATAGAAACGCTTTTCAAGCTAAGAAGTGCTACAATATTTAAAAAAAACCATAAATACGATAAAATCACTCAAACTCAGTAGCGCAACAACCCATGAGGCCAGGGCCTACTGTGCCTATCCCAGTATACGTGATCATTGGGTGCTGAGGTGTATGAGCAGATGTCTCGATCAGATGGTCTGTCTGAAGTGAGACCCCCAGTGTTTAAGTCCCCAAGCAAGCTTGGTACTCATTTATCGACATACTGCAGTAGGAAATACACTCACAATAAAAATAGTGCTCCTTTAAGAAATCGTACCCCAATCTTAAATTTTCACATATTGAAATAGGTCCAGCTGATAAAAATTCAAGTTTTATGCAACTCGCAAGCGCACACATCCAGGAATGGTGATGAAATCTTGAACCACAGAAGTTATCAAAGTCAGCATCTTGCAAATTCAGTATGAAAGCGAAAAACACGGACTGATGCGAAAACATATAAGAAAGCTGAATAGTGCCTTTTTTCAAACAAAATCCAGAGATGACTATTTGAACTACTTCGATAGAAAATTCATCAATGGAAATAAATCGCAAAATGGTCAGTGTACCGAATAACCTCACTCTGGAATAGTAACAATATAGTTACAAAACAATAGATAAGTTTTCAGACTGACAAATGCTCTAATGTTTTCATCGTTGTTACATAGTTGGTCGTGGTATACATAATATGTTTTATTTATTTTAGTGACCTTTGATAAATACGTTCTTTTTACTTAAATTTCTAATGTATTTTAATATAGTTAATGCAAATTATATTGTTTTAAAATCTAAATCATCAAACACAACTTTTCAGACTGACAAATGCTCCAATATTTTTATCGTTGTTGCTAGGGTTTCTTTTCCGAGAACACGGGACTCTGGATCCCGGGAGAGGGGCTTATTTTATATAATTATTATTTATTTTATTTATAAAAATAACTTGTTTTTCAATTTTTTGAAATTTTGATGTAATTCCGGAAATGAAAATTACATTCAAGGGAATGGAAAAACCCGGGAAATCAGAAACCCTAGTTGTTACATAGTTAGTTGGGCTCTACATAATATGTTTTGTTTTATTTTAGAGACCTTTGATAAGTACGTTCTTTTTACTTAAATTTATAATGTATTAAAAAACTGTTAATACAAATTAGGTTGTTAAAATCTAAAACATCACATAGGTGATTCGTAGAAAAATGAGTTGTAAATCAAAAATATATTTCCCATTTTTTGTAAATTGAAGCCTAAATGTATTAATAGAGAAAAATATTTCTGTCTTAGAAGTAACTCAAAACTTAGGCCTTAAATAAAATGCCTCGCACGTCATGTGTTACGCAGAAGAGACATTCTCATATAAATATCCATACCTTAGTTGCTAAAAAAACACTGCTTGAATATATTAATTAATTTCTACTTTTCATTAGGATTTTGAAAAAGAATGAACATCACTTTGGTATTATAAAATGTTTTATAGTTAACATTTGTCTTGTTTTTATCTCTGTCTTTCTTTTATAACTAGAAACCATTTTCATACCCCAATCTTTGTTTTGCTTTCAGTCAAATAAAAGTCATTGAAATCAAAGTTGCATCACACGTATTCAAATTTTCTTTTTCTCAAGTTCTTTCTCATTTTCATTTCCTTGTTTTTACAAACTTGTTTTAAATCCTATTCACTAAAATTTTGTTATTTTTTCATTGTTCTTTTCCAGTTTTCTTTATATGTTTTTGCTCGGATTTTTAACCTTTCATCAAGAAATCGAAACATTTGAAGGGGAAAAAATCAGTTTCAAAAAAAATTGAAAACATTGAAAACATTGCGCAATCATTTTATAAGGAAAAATATAAATTAAATATTTGATATATAAAGAATTGTAGGTTTTCTTGAATGTGTGTGCCTGTGTATTAAAGGAAACACATTTTTACTGAAAATTATATAACAATAATAATTCAATGTTGATTATTATAAATTAAGCTTAGTATTCAGGGGAGTACAATTAAAATATTCCTCTCAATTTTGATAATCAAACTTTCGATTGATTATCAAAAACTGATCGATTAGCTTACATAAAAACCGCGATGGACCTCGTAATTTTAAATCTTTGTCAAGCAGCAAGAACAATACCTGAGCTGCCACTGTAAATAATATTAAATACAAAAGCAATTCGAGAATTTTCTCGAGTAACACAAAAGCAATACGAAAATTTTCTTAAAAGATTTATATGAATAATTATATTATTTAAAAAAGATAAATGAGAGCCTTTTAACAAGACAGAATGCCAATGCTTCGAATAGGGTAATCCTCTATTTTTCCGACCTCTGTTTTTCAAAAGAATTTGTGAGAGGTCCTCACCTCTTTTTTGGGCACCTTGATATGTAGGACGTAAAGAAGATGCACTAGCCATAATCCAATAAATCTATTTATTGATCACACGAAATAACGACACAAATTCAATTAATAACAGAAAGAGAATGTCTCGGTGCTAACCGCGAAAGTAGAACAACGACGAAATACACGAATGATTAGGAGACTATCAAACTCGATCCTTACTTTATATAGGATCTAATCTATTATCCTATTTAATCTAATCTTAATTTAACTGTTGTGATCAATTGTCACTTTAAAATCTTTCCCCTAATAAATATTTAATCGCAATAATTCAGTAATGATACTTGTCAGTAACAATCTCACCTGACTTCTGGTTTACATCCACTCCTATTCTCTTCTAGCTGGAAAACCTCGACTATATATAGTAAACTTAATTAACATATCACGATTTCTTCTTCAGAAGGATTGGTGGTGAATAACGTGAATTGATAGCCCAAAGATTTCCCAAGAATTTTAGAGGAAGGTACGCGAATAGATCCGTCACAAATTTTATCTCTACTGTAAGAAATACCATTTTTTGACGGCAGTGCCGATTTAAGCTCTTTTCGGGCCCTGGGCGCAGAAGATCTACAGCCACCTTGGCACTAGAGGATCGAAAATTATAACCAGAAAATATGGTGAAGTCCAGATAATCCTGGCCCTTCTGGGACCCTCTGGGACCCGGGACCCTGAGTGTCTGCCCCAAGCGCTCAATGGATAAACCAGCACTGGTTGACGGCCGCGGTAGCCGAGTGATCATGATCGCGAGTTTGAACCCTAGTGCCACTGAATACCCACCTCGTAAAGGGGCTGATACACGTTAAATCTGTCGAAGTTCAAAGTCCTCCCTTTGGCGTGGTATGGAAGTTTGAAGAGAGAGGAGGCAGTTCTCAGAAGTCGTCATCAGCCCTTGACAGTGGCTCAGAATTACAAGATCCGTCGCCAATAATCTTTTGTTGTGCTTCAGAGTACGATGTAAATTAAAAATCAAACTAAACCATTTACTTAGAAAATGTCATTTGACTAAAGCAATGGTCTTCAAACTTTTTCAACTCACGGAAACTCTAAGGTGTTTTTGTGGAGCCCCTAGAACTAGAAAGTGTTTTCGTGGGACCCCATTCCACTCACAAACTTACAGGTAGATTTAACTTTACTTTAAAGTATACCAACGTGTTATAGGTACTTTATGTAAAGGCAATTAAAAGAAGCATTGCATTTGTTATTAAATTCTAATCTAACTTTTTAACCGTTTAACGGGCACAAAGCTAAAATGCACTTTTCTGTGATAAAGTACTTGATAAATGTAATGTTTTCATCCTCTATAAACATTTTTTAGTCACAAAAAAATATTTGATCGAGGGTTTTTTTCCTGGGTGGTAGCTAAACGTTACAGCCACTGCGCACTTAAGACATTTAACTTATTTTTCAGGACAGAGAGAAATAATGAATCATATTACAATAAACTTTTTATGAAAAATTAACATTTATGCTAATAACTATTTCAATAGCAATTAAATACAAAGTATTAGTGTAATTAAATAATAATAGAATAATTGTACTTAGTAGAATACTTACTAAAATATACGTTGAAAATGGCATATATCCACATTTTATATTTTATTTAATTTTAGTATAAAAAGTTAGAAATAAAGTAATATTTTTGAGGATTAAATTAGTTTTTCCACAAATTTAATGAGCTATTTACTTTGGAACTTTTCAAGGCAAGTAGGACCATTTGCTTGAAGGCATAGTGGTATGTTGCAGGATAGACACAGCCATTGAGAGCAATGAACGTGTTTTCTGATATTGCAAAGAGAGCATCTCTTGTACAGATCACCTTCTGACTCTCTCAAGTGGAGGAAGAGGGAAATTTTCAAGGTCATTTTTCTGATCTATGTGGGCAGTGGATACAGCGTTTATCCACATATAAAAGCTTTCCAAAAACCTAAATAAAACCTTTTTTTAATTGAACATTTGCTTAATTCATTCAGATGAGAGAAAAGTATACTTAAGACATGTCAAAAATTTTTTCAAAGGTCAGAAATTTTACTTATCGCAATCAAAGTAGAATTTGTAGATTTACACCGAGAAAAACATGAATTGCAAAAACGTTATCGTGCTGCCATCTGTATTAATTTTTATGCGTTTTATCTTCAATTAACGCATGTGGATAGACTAAATATCCACCACCGCTTGGAAAAATTTTTTTAATATGTGGCTAAACCTATTAGCCACTGCTCGCGAAAGAGTTAATACAATTTACTCATTAATAATAGTAATTTATGATCCAAGTGTCACCTACACTTGCATTATATTTAGTTACTGCAGCGTTTCTCATAGTGTGGGGTGTGCCTACTTTGGGGAGGGGTGATAACTCTACGGAAAGGGGTGCGAGTGTATTGAAAAGTCGAAAACAAAAGTTTATTTAAAAAATTATTTATTTACTGAAAATAAACAAACTAAATACTTTCTAATATAATAAAATATAAAATACACATATACATTGATATAATACACTTATAAACGTACCAGTACTGTACAATGTATTTTATTATTCATTTAACAATACTAAGTTAAGAACAAGTTTGATAACTACCAGTGACCCCATAGGCTTGTATTGACACTTATCTTGATAATATTTAAGGTTTTTAATTAATTCCTTAACTGCCGATTAAAAGTTACGCAATTTGCTCCCCAATGCGACCGTTTTCCAAGCAGACAAGCGTATTTTTTTAGGGGGGAGGGAATAAAAAGCAATATATGTAAGCAAATACTCTGAAATAAGTAAATCCTTCACAAATACTGCCAAGATCGTTTTATTGCATTCCAAAGTCTTCGGAATAATTGTATGGATAGCAGTGCGCAGAAAAGATCATACTTTGGAAAGACGTATATATACGTCCAGAAAATTAAGAATTGGCTGAGTGAGACGTTTATATACGTCGTTGGCCCATAGGAGGTTAAAGTCGTACTGTAGCTTTAGTTTTTAATTATAGTATTATTGAATTCAATGCATTGTTATTGTATGAAGAGGGGCGTGATGAAAATGATGATTGAATATTGGGTCGCGAATACTGAAAGTTTGAGAAGCACTGAGTTACTGGGATATGTGCTTGCTTTTTTTCACACAAATTGTCGAAGCCTACATCTATTGTAATTATCTTCAATCGCATTTCATATTCTGCGTTTGATTTGTTTTTGTAGACACTCGCGTTGAGAAATTTATTTCGTTTAAACACAATGGCATTAAAATGTTTATAGCTCTCTGAGAAATGCTGTGTATTTTTCACGAATTTGCAACATTAAATTTAGGAGTTGTTCTTCCTTAAATTTAGATTAGATGTGTTGATAAGTTGCTTCTTCTCCTTAAATATAGGTGTGTTTTTTTCCCCACAATTGCAAAATTCTGCATTTTTCATTAGAGAATTCTTTAGTTATACAAGACACTGTGTTAATTAAGGAGTAAAAAACTATCTCGTGGAACCCAAAGTAGTAAGCAAAAGAATATTCACAAGCTAATAGGAAGCATACATAGATAAAGATAAAACACATTTTAATATATTCTTTTATTATATTATAACAAAAGTTTAAAAAGTGTTTCAAAATAAAGTTTATTATATAAAAATAAAATTTTCAGTTTTAATGAGTAGGATAAGTTTCAGATGCTTGTAAATATGCAAACTTCATAGAACTAGTAATTTTTCCTGCATATTTATAAGTTTCTTTTCGATTTTTTATTGTGACTCGTGGAACCCCTGGGTATGCCTTGTGGAGCCCCAGGACTCCGTGGAACACAGTTTGAAGACCACTACACTAAAGCATGCAATCTGGAAGGCATTCTAACACAATCATTTTTTATACAATTCGTATTATGTCATTTCCAAAAAAGCATTATATTGCTTTGTTGTAAATTGGCCAAATAAATAATAACAACCATTGTACTCTTACGAATTCCCCATCAACAAACGTGAAAAGCTATTGACCTATTGTAGCGATTTCAGTCAATTGGGAAACCAGTCAAACCAAATCTGTGCTGTCAAATTTGCAAATAGTTAAATTTTTCTTTGATCGATCATATATTCATATTTTTATTTGAAACATTGTCAGAAATGACGATTATTTTTCATATTGGTTAAATGAAATAAATACTCGCGACAAAAAAGTTTACAAAGCAAACATAATTAGAATATTATTATTCTTTATATCTTTGTTATTACTAATAACATTTGTTTTGCGCTCTTGAGTTTTTCTTGTTTGTTTTTATAGCATGATTTATAACTCAAAAAATATCCTTACATTCTAACTGCTACGAAACGAAGATTTTGATAAAGAAATTATTCTACAAATTTCAAATAAAGTAGTATCGCTAAAATGTTACATTAGGCAATACAAAGAGATTGTTTGTCAGATATATGTGGTTCTAAGAAGGAAAATTTGTGTTCCCGTGATAACAGATGACGTCTTTGCGGTTCATCAAATTTCGAATTATGATTTTATCTTTCAAGTTATTGGGAAGATAGCATCGATTGTTTGTTTAGGCATAATTTTTTTCCGGGTAAATTTAAGTTCCTTGATTCTGCGTCTCAAAGCATTTTGCGAGCTAAGAAATCTCTTACGTTATTTTTACATTAGTTTTCTCTCGCCTATATATTTTAAAAAATTTCATTTAATTAACTACGCTTCAATACCATATTAAGTATTCATAATTAAAACATTGATATTTTTGTTTTTAAAGTCACATTCTTATAAATAAGTTAAGTAAGTCACATTCTTAATAATTTATGTAAGAAGTTTCTTATAATTGATACATGTTACAATAAGAATGCATAAAACTATCAATAATTAAAATTTCGTGGGTTTATAATTTTAAAAATTGTCAGATATTTAAAAGTATAGGGAAAAGTAAAAACATGCTCATACATTTTGTATTTTATTTTTACTTTACTTTTTTTTTTCTTTCACCTTTAAATTAAATAACGTGTGTTGGGGATGTTTTTTATACGTTATTGTTAATGTACTATTATTTTAACGTTGTTAAAACTTAGTAAATATATAAATTTTAATAACCAATTTGTGTTAATCAACTTTTTTGTAAATTTTTAATAAATATAAAGTTTTGAAATACGTAGAAATTAATTTATTTATATTAGTAGAAAAATAACATATTGAATAAAATAATAGATGTATAAATATGTTGAATTATATAAATTCATTATTTATTTAAGAAGAAAACAAAAAATATTTAAATAAATTATTATTTTGAAACTACATTAAATGTAATGAAATATTTCCTTTTGCTGAAAAATAATAAATTCTTCTTAAAATTCTACTTAATTTTACTTTCATACTTTTCTTTTCAACACAAAATAGTTATTTTCTGAGAAGCAATCTCACATGTAAAGATCTACATACTTCAACTTCCACGACCAAAATAACTATATTTTAACACTGAAAGCGCAAACATATATCACATAACGACACACATTATTTTATAAGGTTTTTCACTTTGTGAAATACCTTTTACATACACACATCATCCATAATTTTTATAAGATAGATTTAAATTTTACATTCACGTAACTTGTTTTACGCCTAATAAATAACAACACATAAAAATGCGGTAAATATTTTTTTATAAAAAATAAAAAATTTTGAATAAGTAATAAAAATTGAGAAAAAACTCTGAAATATGAAAAATTACTTAATTTTAACAACCTAAGCTAAGATAGTCGCAATGGCCAGTTCAAACAGATTGCCCGTAAAACACACAGATTGAACATTGTGCAAAATCATTGGTCACAATCTCGAAAATCAAGTTAACATGATTTGAAATTTAGTTTTATCATGTGAAAGTAAAGTCATACGACTTGAAGTATCCAAACATGTTGTGTGAAAATTTGACTTCCTTGTTTCAATTTTAAGTATCATATCTTTACGTAATATAGTTTTGAATGTGTTTGTGAGAGGATGGAGATTAGTATT
>BMAV01003104.1:313512-335969 GCA_019973955.1 Trichonephila inaurata madagascariensis
GAACTTTAATATCTTTTAAACTAATTAGCATTTCAATAAAACTTTTAAGAAACCTTTAAAACTTTCTTACTTCAGCAAATATTAAACAAACACTCTCAGAAATTTAAACTGACCATCAACAGTATTTGCGTTACGATGTTATTTTAAATATTTAAGTATTATCTATTCAAATTCTTTTTTTTAATTATTCTTGTTTCGAAAACAGAAATCTGGTTTATTTGTTTCAACAGAATTTTATTAGAAAGCTACAAGGAGGTAGGTGCTATAAACTAAATCTGGTCAAGGGCGGGGGAAAATTTAATTTTTTGACTTTCCCTTTCCCCTTGACTTTCCCGTGGTGCCCCATTTTGTAGTTAAGTGATTGGAGGTCACTTAGGGAAGAATCAGTTACGTAGTGAAAGAGTCGGGTCAGATAACCATTCGCTCAATGCATACAAACAAGTTGTTTGGATGTCTGCTCAAGGATCAGAGCATCAGTTGATTGCCCCGAGGGGAACTTGTGGCGTTGGGAATCTTTAAGAATTCTATGAACACATCATTAGCAGAAACACCGGTCTTCCCCATATTTTGGATGGCGAAGTTAAAAAATATTTTATCACCTTTTCCCTCTTGCACACACACACACACACACACATATGGCGTGTTCTTTATATATATATAAAAAATTCCACGAATTAACTCGTTTTTTTTACGAGATTATTTATGAACTACTCGTACCCTAAATACTCGCATATATTAACATCTTAGCGCTTAGAAAATGGATCCTCAATATGTCGTACAGATAATTATTTTTAACAGTATAAACCAGTGCTTCTCAAACTTTCAATGTTTGCGACCCAATATTCAATCATAGTTTTCCTCACGCCCCCTCCCTCTATAAAGTCTATGAATTCAGTAATACTATACTTTGACACTAAAGCTGCAATATGATTTTAACCTCTTTTGTGCCATCGGCGTATATAAACGTCTCGCTCAGCCAAAGCGTTAATTGCGTAGGACGTATATATACGTTTTACGAAATATGATCTTTTCTGTGCATTGCTATTCATAAAATTATTCCGAAGGCTTCAGAATGCAACAAAAAGACACTGACAGTATTTGTGAAGGATTTACTTACTCAGGGAATTTGCTTATTTATGACTACGTGGAGAACAGTGGCATTGGGTAGCGAATCACGTATCTTTTAATCGCAGTTTAGGAATTAATTATAAACCATACAAATTATCAAGATAAGTGTTAATTTTTTAATATAATTTTATATATGATATAAGCCCATGGGGTCCCTGGTAATTATTAAACTTGTTCTTAACTTAGTATTGCTAAATTAATTATAAGATACACTGTGCAGTATACTGATACATTTACAAATATATTATATCAGAATAAATGTGAATTTATTTATTATGTCAGAATGTATTCTGTTTGTTTACTTTCAGCAAATTAATAATTTTTTAAAAATAATCTTTCATTTTCAAATTTTCAATATGCTTGGGGCCCCCTCGTAATGTTATCACGCCCCTTTAAGGGGGCGCGCCCCACTGTTTGAGAAACTATGGTATATAAACTCTTATTTATTCTCAAAGTTAAGTTCTCCTCACACTTGAACTAGTTTGGTGCCAGACTAGGCAGAAACCATTCTGCTTTAAAAATTCTTTAATGTATTCGACTACATTCGTAACCGGGATTTTCCAAAAGCGTATAAATGGATAATATTAATGATATTTAGCGTCACTTAGATTAGAAAACGTATATAAAATTGTTTTGAGCATAGTATTACAATAAAAAATTATTTAAGTACAATATTTTGACAAAAAAAGAACATTTAGAATCACCCATTTTCAAAATAGTCGCCTTTTGTGAAAAATGCTTATTTTATAATTTTATATTTTGTGCCTGTATATAGCTCAGACCTCTCTACAGAGGCTCAACTAGAATTGTTGAAATATTAGAAGTGTATTTATCCATATTTTACTACAACAGAGGGAAGAAATTTTAAGAAAAAAATCGCCAATAGTTATTTCAATGGGTGGTAACTCAGAAAATAATGTGAATTTTTCAAAATTTCTAGTTCAGACTCTCTGGAGAAATCTTTACTTTATATAAGCAAAATATTACTATTTTCGAAGCATTTTTTATAAACGGAGAACATTTTGAAAAAAGGTTATTCTAAGTTAATTTTTTGCCAAAATATTGTATTTAAATAAACTTTTTTTGTCTTTATGTCCTTAAAACAATTTTATGCATGTATTCTAATTTAAGTGACATTAAATATCATGAAAATTATTAATTTATGTGCTTTTTTAAAATCATGGCTCCGAACGTAGTCGGATACCTTGCAATTAATCTTTCAAAATTTTTAATAAATTTACCACATTGTGAAATGTATTGTTGTGTGTTTCGTCATGGGATACGTACGAAAGACGAAAGATAGATGAACAGAAAACATGAAATACAATCACAGAAGAATACAGACTTTATTACAAACGAGGATCCCAGCATAGAACAGAAGGGATGCGCTGCGCTCCATTCGGGACGGGAATCTATTTCAGGGGAATGTCTGACTTCTTTTCCCGAAGATACATCCATGCCTTATTCGGGATTACGTATCGATTACAAGGCAAGTATCATAACCACCATACTGGCTGAGTAGCTGTTAAATGTATTTAAACTGATTCATTTGTGTATTTTAGATGAATCTGACAGTGTTAAATATGCTATTTACAGTATTTTTTCTTCTTGAAAATTAATAAGATCGAACGCATTTAAAAAAATCGTGAGGATATACAGGTCTTTACAAATAAGTGTGATCAAGTTAACCCCCTTCATCAGGACGGAAGAAGTATACTTCCCAACAGCTTCAGTAATTTTTAAATGTCGATGGGTAGCTGTATATTTCCCCCCTTGTGATATAATAAAATTATATGGGGGAGGTGTTGATAACTTTGATCAACTTCGAGAAAAATATGAAATTGGTCGACGTTCCCAAAACCGATGGCATTGAATCCTATACTTCCTTATTGTTTTACCAATTGCCTATGCCTTCATTCTCGGAAAAGTAAGTAGATGAGATTCGGGACCTGAAGACCAATTAAATTTTCGACTTCCGGCTAGCACTTCAGCCGACTTCTGAATTTTCAAATTCTTAAGCGCAAAGGATGGCCTGTAAATTGCCTAAGTAACAAGAAAACTGCTCCAGGTGACGCATGATGGACTATTGATGACCGTCAACTTTATTCAAACCATGTTTGTATAAAGCAACCACAGCACTCTGATTGTTGTTCGTATCACTCCATAACTGTCTCTAACGCAGAAAACGCGTCAGCATTTGATGGACCCTTGCTACTTTCGTTGTTGTTGTTGTCCTCGTCGACAGGGTCGGATTCTTCTTGCACGGAAGTCACAATCTCGTCATCATTTAGCATTTGAAATTCACAGTTTTCTGCTGTGCTAGAGATGCTCCACGTTCTCCCTTCGCGAGACGGTTCAATATTTCAAGTTTTGTCTCTATGTTCAAGACGTTGCGCTTCCGTTTTGAATTCGAAGACATATCAGTTCATAACTCAACAAAAGAGCACGTATACACCCCCTCACTTGGAAACAAACTGACCTAATATTCCGCGCAAATGTTTACCAAATTACACGACTGAAATTCCCCAAATATCCCTGACATTAGGTTTTCCCATCACTTTTGGCTTCACGCGAAACAACTGTCGAGCATTGCACTGTTTGAAAACGTATTCATATACAGTACATGTAGTTGACAAAAAAAAACTGGTCCGGATATTTGTCGCTCCGGATAATAAACGTTCGGATAAACGACGTTCTACTCTACTCCAGAATGGCTTTAATCTAAAACTATACGTACAGATTTCGTCAGAAAATTTATTACAAATTTTCTCTTTCAATAATTTTTCCAACTGATTAACTTTCGTAAAAGTACTATCTAACTACAACTTTACTCATATCTTGTAATTTTCATGAACATTACCAAGATAATTTAATCCTAACTAAGTCAAATAAATCACTGTGGAAGCTAGAGACAAATCAGTATTAAAGCATTCAACTATTTGTGTCTTTCTCGTTCCCCTTCATATAACATGCATTGATTTGATTTTTAATTTACATCGTACTGGAAAGCAACGCTAAAGCTATAGACGACGGACCTCGCAATTTTGAACTACTTTCAGGTGACAAGGATGACAACTGAGCCGGCACCCCCATCCCCTATCCAAGCTTTCGCATCACGCCAACGAGAGGACTTTTGGACCTCGACAGATTTAACGAGGGTCTTCAGTGACCCCAGGTTTCGAATTCACGACTCAACAACGAAAGCAGTGAGCTTGCGACCGTAACAACTTGACTACAATAGCCATGTTATATGTATTGAAAAAAAAGAGCCTAGTAGGGAAAATATTTTTAACTGAAATATCTCATCCATTGCATTGATTAATTTGCAAAATATCACTTTCTGAAAAAAAACATTTAACTAGTTTCAAATTACAGGTACTATGCAAAGTTTGTAACGGCATAAAAAACCTGGCATACTGCCAATTATAAGTACAAACGCGAAAACGCTTAAGCCGTAATATTGGTAGACACGAACTAATACAATGTTCATTAAGGGTTTATTTACTAAGCGCTTGGGGCGGGCGCCCAGGGGCCCAGATAGGCTGGACTTAATCAGAATTTCAGGTTATAAATTTCTATCAGCAAGTGACAAGGGGGCCTGTAGATCTTCTGCACCCAGGGCCCGAAATGAGCTTAAATCGGCACTGACAATGGCCCCGACAAACAACTATGTATTTTCATGAATTTTTTTTTCTCTTAACACGAAACGAAAATCGCTTAAATTGAAAAAATGTCCCATCCGAGAATGAACAAAATAAGGAAAACAAAGTAAGGATTGGACTGTCCTACAGTATCATCAGAAGAATTCGTTGCAGTAGATGATGACAATGTATGTACAGCCCCAATTATGGCAGACAGACATTTTAGAGTTTACTCAAAGCTCGACGAATATCACTGATGTGGATTCCAACGACAAAAATGAAATAAATAGTGCAGCTCCTTTTTTTCCCACGACATCCAAAATAAGAAACATTATGACAAGTATACGCAGTTATTTAAACACACATTATAATGGTGAAATAAATCAAAAATGGATGACATCGAACGATTTGTTGACAACTCGATGCTAGAAAAGACAATGCAAAGAAAAATATCAGATTGTTTTCAAAAAAACTTCAGAATTTTGTATTAAATTTCTTTATGTTCTTGCAAAGGATTTTGTTTCATTGAATTTAATTAAACACATGTATATATACATATCTTTTTAAATAAAATAAACTACAATAAACATTAATTTTGTTGATGTATTTTTTAACACAAAAAAATATTTCAGTCCATTCAGTTTCGTGTTAAGTGATTTTTACTGTAATTAAATAAAGGGTATTTTTGCCATATAGGCTCACAATGGTAAAAGTCACAGTACAATTAAAATTATTCATAAGTTATTTAAAGAATGCAGTGATCTGTAAAAGAAATCGAACTAATGCTAAAACCCCTTATTTTATCCTTACGCTATATTGTTTATTTCAAAAGAAGATAAAATTATTGCGAGAAACTTATTTCTGTTCAATACTCAAAAAAAAAAAAAAAAACAAACACCAAAATCAAGAGACAATCTATAAGAAAATCTCTTTTAATTTAGTTATAAACTAGACTTTGTGTTATTTCAATGTTATTATCTTACAACATTAACTGCCAAGCAAGTACTTAGCAGTTCTTTTAAGTGCCAGTTTTGTAATGTTTTTCCTTGTCTCACTTTGTCAATAAGGGGACTTATAATTAAGTTAAAAATACCGGATTCCGGCTCATGTCCTTGGCTAATCACCGGTTTTCATCTTTTCGGGGTAAACAAGTGCTAATCACGTGATACATTTGAAAGGATAGAGTTTTCTAAACGGTGAATGAACGAAAACGTTTATACACAAAAAAAATCTCACCCTTCCACTTTTTTTTTTCTTTGTTGGAAATTTCGTTGAACGAAAAAGTTCTAGAATCGCTTTGATGTGCAACATGAGAAGTGGGGTTGATAACTTTTTAAAGCGTTACATAAAGTTTGATTGCGGAAACGCTTGATTTTAAGACTGTCATCGATTAACTTGGAAAATTCTACTAGAGGTCACGGTGAAAGTTTAAAATGAAATTTCGAGTAATAAACTGAACTTATACGAACAAAGATTTTTTCAGAAACGTCCAAAACCGGATATGAGAAATAAATACCAAGATTATTATAGGATGTTTCAGAAATATTTCAAAGTTATTTTAGCTATTCTAGAACTGCAAGAATCTCACACAACTAATAGATAAACTAACTACTTTCATAAGTCACCTTTCTATTAAATGCATATTAAAGCCGTTTCTGGTAAACTATTAAGATGCAAATATGAATTCAAATTTAAACAATGAAATCAATTTTTTTGATCATTTATTCTGTTTTCATAAAATTACAGTGATAATCACTTGACACGAAACTGAAGGGCCTGAAATATTTTTTCGTGTTAAAGGATATTACAGAAAAAACATATATCAACAAAATTAAGTTTATTAGTTTATTGTATTTACATAGATATGTATATACACATATATTTAATAAAAACCAATGAAAAAAACATTCCCAAGAACTTCAAGAAATCTAATAAAAAGTTTTCAAACACTTTTTGGAAAACAAAACATTTATTAAGGGTTGGGAAAATAATCTGATATTTTTCTTCGCATTGTATTTTTTAACATCAAATATAGTCAACAAATTGTTCGATTTCGTCCATTTTTTTATTCATTTCACCATTTGAATGCGCGTCTAAGTAACTGCGCATATTTTTTATGACGTTCCTCATTTCGGATGATGTGGGAACAGGAGCTTCATTATTTATTTCATTTTTCTCGTCGGAATCTGCACCAATGATATTTTTTAGCTCTGAACAAACTCCAAAATGAATTTGCCTACCATAATTGGGACTGTACACACATTATCCTCATCTACTGCAATGAGTTCTTCCGATAATACAATAGGACAGTCCAATCCGGCTGGTGGTTTCCGTATCTTGTTCATTCCCAGAAGGGAAATCTTTTCGTGTTAAGCAATTTTCATTTCGTGTTAAGAGAAAAAATGCCTGATAATACGTAGTAGTTTATCAGGACCATTGTATTATTTGGTGTTAACGATATTTCATTTTAAAAGTTTTTGCGTTGAATGTACTTCACGGCACTTTTCAATAAAATGCTTATAAAAATAATTTCTGATAAACTATGAAGATACCAATATGGTTTTTTTTTCAATTTTAAACTATGAAATCCATTTTTTAATCCTTTCTTCAGTTTTCATCAAATTAATTAATGATTGGTGATATATCTGTTACCTTTTAATTCAAAGATCTAAAGGGTTATTTGACGCGTATATAAGTAGTCTTCTAAAGCCATATAAAGAGCGTTAGGAATAGAGCTGGTAATTTTAAGCCACTCTCAGATTACGAAAAGGACATTTAACCTTTCCTATAACAACCACATCACATACCTGGGATATTTAAGGTGCAATAAACTTTTATCATTTCATTCAACGGTTCTAGATGGAATTAAAACTCGATTTTAAGCCAATTTAAGAGTTGCCGATCATGAACCTTGCTCACTGAGCTAAAATGGAATCCTTGAGAAAAAATTTATGTGCCCTGTATTAAAAAAAAGAATTATAAATTCTTAATTATACAAATTATATTCTAATTATTAATTTTGTGTCAACAACCATCAATATAAAATACTTTCATTTTTCCTTTTATTTATATTGATTAGTCCTAATTTTTAATCAAATTAATTACAGTTTAGTTCGTGAAGAATTATTTCTTATTCTCGAATTGAAAATGATTAGATGCATATATAATAATAAAAGATTACTGTTTATTAGATATGACTTAAAATCAATTACTAAATGGTTTTTTTTTTTTTTTTTTTTTTTTTTTTTTTTTTTTTGAAAATAGTTTATGGAAAGGAACTCTCATTTGTAAATAATTTTGAAAATAACCCTGAAATTCGGATATAAAGCTAAGGGATATCGATAACATTCCTTTATACGATTCACTACAAAATAGATGAATTATATAAAGCTAAAAATAAAATGTAATTCATAACAAAACAAGATTTTCTTAGTATTATACTTCTATTCAGGATACACGCTCTATAAAACTAAAAAATTCTATAAACAAAAAAAAATTGTTATATACTTCTATGTTTCAGCAAAATAACGAATTAATAGCTACAATTTCAAAATAACTATGTTTTATACTTAAAATTGCAAAAAATGTATATGAATTGTAGAAGTTACAGAAAGGAATATTTCAAAAAAAAATGTAAACAGCAATAGCTAACGCGAAAGGCGCTAGTGTGTTGTTTTGATTCTACCAACAAGAACGTTTCTGTACCTCGAGCAAGTTGAGTGGAAATTCTCAACACAAGAATTTTGATCAACCTAACGGTATACTAATTGAAGGAGATATTAATAGGAGATATTTTTTTGAGAATGCCGCAAATAAGATTTGTTTGTATAAATGTAAAACAATTAATTAGTTATATGTAATTCCTGTAGTGCAATTAAAGATTAGGAAATTACAAATTGCCTAGTTGATTCTACCACAACGTATAAGTGCATGATTTTTCGATAGAAATACAGTTTTTTAATTACTCCAATTATTAAAGCTAAATTATTCCTTAGTTAGTCCCTTGTCTAAATCTGATCAAATTCTCATATCTTATAGAAGAAGCAGTGCCACTCTAATGATATAGAAGAAACAGACAGCAAACCAAACTGTCTCATCAACGTATTTCTTAAATTAGTGCTTTTCTGATTTCCTTGCTCATGCATAATTCATCACCCCGAGTGGAAAAGTCATGTTTTTATAACACTTTCTAAGTAGGCTGAGGTCATCTAAAACATGCAGTGGCACGTGTTTATAGGAAAAGACACTTGAACTTCATTGTGTCCACCTATACTATATATACATAAATCGACGTTGCCACAATCCTGATATAGTATCCAGAATAATAAGTGATGGAAATAGTCGTAATTCCTTTTTAGTGATGTGAAGTATTCCGTTAGATTACATGACTAGAAAGTTCCAGAACCATTAAAAAAATTAAAGTAAGCACGTTTTGACTTCAAAAAGATATTGCAATTAAATTCTTAAAACGCTTTCTTCATTATAACTTTTTGAGAAAAAGTAATTTTATTTTTCTAAACAAAAGTTAAATATATTATAGTCTCAATAGCTATCTAGTCAGTCTCAATAACTACGTGTGTGTGTACAATATGCCCCAGTAAAAACATAATATTTTTGTATCGTCGTAAATCGAGGCCTAGTGCCAATGAAGACCTGACGTGTAGAGGAGCTGATGCACATTAAATCTGAAGAGGCTCAAACGTCCTCCCGTTGATGTGGTGGGATAAGAGAGGGAGCTCAGGTGTCGTCCTCGTCATTTGACCATGTTTCAAAATTACGAAATCTGGAGCCAATAGCTCTCTTGTTGCTTTCTTGTGCGACGTTAATAAACAGGGGATTTTTTATGGTGTTGCAATTTTCACAACATTAGGTAGTTTGCGAAGTCAATTATGTGTTATTCAATCTATCAAAATAATATGTTCAATAAAAAGCCTAACAATAATAAAAAGCCTTCCCTTTTTCTCATGAAATTATTTCTCGAAAAATATAATTAAACTTAAAAAGGCATTTTATGAAGTAGCAGATTCCAATCGTTGATTAATTACAAATACACTCTTAAGGCTAGAGGATAATAATACAACATCATTTGAATCGATTAATAAGATATCAAAAATGATTGATTATATGCCTTCGTACGCATTATTATCAATATAAAACTCTGTAAGTAGAAAAGAAATTTTATACCATACGCATCTAAACAATAAATTTTTAATAATAATAATAATTGTTAATATAACTGTTCTCTTTTTAAAAGAGTCAATCAATTAATAATATCTCATCGAAATATTTTTTTTTTCCAAATATTTTGTATTTTGATCGTTTTTTTAATCTCGTCTATCGCGCGCGTACTGTTACGGTAACGCAGGAAAAAATAACTAAAATGACAAAATAAATTATATTTCGTATAATAAATTCAAGAAAACTATACATCAGAGGCGCCAACAATAAACTTTTAGCACTGTGTCAGTGTAAATTAAAAATATGTTGGTAAAAAATTAGAAAAATATTACATGCTTATTCTTTTGTTGTTTATCAATTCTGTTTCTGTTACATATGGGCTTTATTTGCATGGTTTTCAGTTTATGTTTTCATAATGTTTTTTAACTAAACAAAAAGAGTTGCTACTGTTTCAGCTGCTAAAACATATTAACTTTATTTATATGTTTTATTTAATTTTTTTTTAATATAATTCAATTTTACACTTTTTTGTATAGCTTTTTTTTCTAGAATCGATGTTGCTAAAAAAATATGTGATATGTTAATTTGTTGCAAAGAAATTAGAAAAAGATTACATGTTTACTTTTTTGTTATTTCTTAATTCTGTTTGTATTATATATGGGCTTTATTAGCATTGTTTTTAGTTTAAGTTTTCATAATGTTATTTTTAAATAATTATTTTTAAATAATTAAAAAGAGTTTTTACTGTTTCAGCTGCTAAGGTATATTAACTTTATTTACATGAATTATTTCATTCTTTTTCTTTTAAATTAGAATTCAATTTTGCACTTTTTTGTATAACTTTTTTTCTAGAATCGATTCAACATAGCTTTAAGATGCTTATATACCTCAAATTTTATTTTTGCTCTAGAAAAATTAGTAAAATGTATTTTACAAAACTTTGTTTGTAGACGGTTTCTAAAGTCTACTGATAGATTTTCCTGATTTTTTTTTAAAAATTTTCAAAGATCGTAAGCTCTTCAATTGCGTTTTTCTAATAAGGAAAAAAACGGTTTTGTGTCTGATGCGCTTGGAGGTAATAAAAATCCGTTGAATAAGACGGTATAAAGAAAAAGTTATACAAAAAATTCCTTTGAATGCATACATTTTAAACGTTTGTAAAAGAAATCGAGAAATTTGGTATTTGTTGTATATACAGGAGTAATCAATGCATTTGATACTGAACTAATGTTAAAGTGGGTGTTATTTTTAGTAACTGATCATATATTAACTTCGTAATGTGGGAATAATAATAATTAAAAAAAACTAGAGATTTTTCATAATTTTAAACTAATTTTTTTAACAAACTCTCCAATTTTACTACCTTACATCTTTCATATAAAAAAAAAACATTTTGTTTTTTTTTAAAAGTCCTGTCATTTTTTTTACAATTAGCAACTGAGACTCACCGTAAAAATGTGTCTAACTGAAGCAGCGAAAGCGATGTTTGATTATTTTCACGGGCACTTTCATCATGAATCGAGATGAAGAAACGCGTCGAAAGAAAAGTATTGGGAGATGCCTGATAGCAGAAAAAAACGAGTTTGAAATTATGAAATACATAAACAAAGAAAGACTAGTATTTTCTCCCAGGCAAAGGTAGCATAAGTTACGGAATTCTTGGAGCATTAAAACATCTTACTTTTCAATCTTAAATATTTAATAAAAATTATTTAGTTAAGTAAATCACATACTCAAAATGTTTATTAGAAGAATTCGTTCAAAATAATTAAAGAGACAGTATTCTCTCCCTCTCTCTCTCTCTCTCTTTGGTCCTCTTTCACATTGAATATAATGGACTAAATTTTTTCATGATGGTCACATGATAACGGCAATCACGTGTTTCCCATTGATTAAAAATTGACATACTAAGTTGTTCAACTTGTAAAGTTTATATAACATTTAAAATTGGATATGATTGGGTAAAGAGTTTACGTGTTAAAATTCTTCAAACAGTTTTCAAAATTTAAAAAAAATGCATCATACGAATACTTTTAAATTAAGTGCATTTTGTTTAACTATGTGCATTATTATATCGTTGACAAATACGTACTTTCTAAAAGAAAGTTTCTGCAAAAAAAAACAAAAGTTGGCAACAGTGAAGCACATGAACTAATTGGCTGGAAACGCGTGATTATTATTATGATATAATTATGACGTCGCATTAATTTATTGGCCGAAAACACGTCGCTCAGTTATCATGTGACTATGACGTCATATGAATTTAGTCCATTGCGCGTGGATCAACACGACGAAATGTATAAAGATTTCTTGTAGCAATATTCAATGAGTATGAAAAGTTTCATTTTTAAAATAAAAAGTTCTTAATTTTTTTTTTTTTTTTTTTTGATGCAGCAAAACAAAATTCACACAAAAAATTAAATATTTTAACTTATTAATAAATGTACTGCCTTAAGTTATATTTTAACGAGACTCGTAAAAATAAAGAACAATAGGGTCAAATAACATAATTTTTTAAAGAAGTTACAAAATAGCAAGTAGTTGTAAAATTATTTCTTTGTAACTTGACTCCTTGAAAAAACGCTTGTTTTCATGTTGTCAAACAACATTATCTGATTTTTGTTTATTTTATCATTTTCTATTTCATGCAAAAATCATAGTGAGCCAAGACATTGCGCAGGGATTTAATGAGTTTCATGTTAAAGTCCAGTTTCCCTTCTTTTTTACTGAATTGTCCTAAGATAACTTTTTTTTTTCTAATCAGTGGTGGATGCTTCAGGAAAGCCTCCCAGTGGAATTTTTCAAGGAACAAGCATGTCCCTTGGAGATTTCGATGAGTGCATCAATGTGAGATTGGGAAAAATGGGGAAAATCCCTGCACCTGGAGAACGTGAATATTTCCATGGGAAATACTGCACTGTAGAATGTCGACTGCCGAAAGGAATCCTAGATGCCATTGACGAATACGAGAGTGCTACACCAGAAAGGAGGCACAATACATCCATTGGGACTTCCAAGACGGTAAGCCATCTCTATTACAATTACCAGCTAATTACTATCTGTGTGTTGAATTTAAAATTCAGGACTTAAATAGATCAATTTATAAGCCAGTGGTTATTTTTTTTTTAAATTCTTGACTTAAATGAGGGTAAAAATCATTGACTCATTGGGTGAAAGCTTTTAAATGTCTAACATGTTTTAAATAAACCCGCTATTTTACTTACCGTAAAATCGGCCTTATAACGCGCACCGCCGGATAAAGCACACCTATGCTTTCAAGCAGCAATTTTTAATTCCTAGGTATATTCGCCGTATAACGCGCACCCCTTTTTTACAGAGAAACTTGAAATGTACGTGCGCAAAGCTCTTATGTTGTGAAGTAATTTATTCGAGGTATTGTTTCAAGCTTTAGGAAAAAAAATAATATACTTCTAGATCTACAACCCTTTAAGTTCATAACGAATTCCATTTATTTTAAGGCTGTCTTCGGTAAAAGTACGAGAGCTTGAACTAAACGCGAAGCACATTTTTAGGCAGAAAAATGCCTCAATTTCCATGGAAATTTGCAAAATTATAACTTATACATCTGTTAACAATGAAGTGTTTTTAAAAATTTCAAAATATTCCATGAATACTTTCTTAGTTTTTGTACATGAAGGCGTAGCCCATTTAACATTACGATATAGGAGAAAAAATGCGAAACACATTTTAAACCAGAAAAAATGAATCAACTCGGTTAAAAATGGGAAGCATGATAAACAAAATACTGCTCTCTAATGGATAGTGAAGCCAGAATATCACATTAATTTTTCATTTCTTTTATATCTTAAAAAATGTTTCAAATTCGGGTCCTATTCTTTAACATTAACCGAAGACAGCCTTAAAGCTGTGTTCGTCGTATGTGTGAGAACGTGAACTTAACGCAGAGCACATTTTCAAGCCCGAAAAAAAGGTCTCAATGTTTATAAAAATTTAGGACATTGTAACTCATGCATTTGTTTATAATATAGTGTTTTTAAAATTTCAAAATATTTAATAAATAATCCGTTTTCTTTTTAGCATATTTCAACTAAGATAAAAATGAGTAGTATGATAAAAAATAAGTGATTCTCTACAGGATTGTGAAGTCAGAAAATAATGTTTTAATGTTGGAATACTTTTATATCTAAAAAAATATTCCGAATTTGGGTCACATTCTTTAACATTAGCCGAAGACAATCTTAAATAAACAGTATTTCGTTATATATAAATCTAATTTTTTTTTCATGCTCATTTTCTTGTTATTTTTAAAGCTCTCATTTTTATACGCATGTTATACCCCGGATTTTACGGTATTTTTTATTATTATTAAAAAGGCAAATAGGTAATTTTTACATATACAAATCTTTTATTTAAAATTTTATTCTTATTGCATTAACATAAAATGCGCATCCCTCATAATTTTTCAATGGCATCCAAAGTGTTGAATATATCAACATACTTGTAAAGAAAAAATTTTCCAAAAATTTTATTATATTACAAAAAGTTAGAATAAAAATCATGGAAGAGGTAGGAATCTATTAAAGTATAGATATTAAACTTCAGTATAATGTTTCAAACTTGTAATAATATTACCCTACGAAGTTTACCCTTTCGTCTGAAATTTAAATAAAATTTTATGACTCTTGTTATATTTATTACAAAACTATTACTATACTCCATTCTAAAGGAATGTTTCATGATTGCCCAAAAATTCTTTTTAATAGAATTTTGACTTAAATTTACGTCTGGTGAAAATATGCAATCCTTTAGACTATGTAAATATTTACTATAGACTAATAGAATGACTTAAATTAGCAAAAAAAAAATACAAAAAAAAAAATTATATCGTTAAAAATAATGTTTTGTAAATTTATCATGTTGTAATTATATTTAAATCAAGAATTTTTTAATAAATTTTTATTCCGATTATAAGTTTAACAATTTTCTGTTTACTTAATGTTTCCATTTTACTTGTATATAACATTAACCCTTTATCTACCGCATTAAGATTTACTGCAATTTTTTGTATCATCTGAGTATTCGTAAAAATGGTTGTTCTATATCAAAGTGAGTGATACTTATAAGTACCATCGGTAGATAAAAGGTTATAAACAACATAATTATCGTTAAGTTATTGTATTCCTTTTTATTTCTCTCTCGGTGACAAAATAAATATTCATATTGCTGGGTAATTATAAAAATTCTGTATGTGATAAAAAGAAAAGAACATTGTTTTCGAGTTCGGCATGTTTAATTTACTCGTCAAAAAATCAGAACAAATTCTGCAACCCTCAGATTCATATTAGGTTGTGTAGTTAAGTTTTAGGATACTAAACCCTAGAGTATAATAAGAAATTCCATCCGTTTTATGAGAAAACAAATTTTGATTATGAAAAACAAAAGAAAAATTAAATAATTAGTAACCGACTTTTCACTTATTATTTCTTTCCTGCATAGAACGCGAAATCATTGAAACGTTTTGTGTCCACTTTTTCAGTTCTTGAGCATGTTATTGAAGTACGGTCAATACATGAAAGTAGCAGCTTTCCGCTTTGGTGTGTGTATTCCATCTACTTGCGATGTGGAAGACCTTAGTAGCATAACAACTACTAGTAAGTACATCAGAACATTCAAGAAATTTCACATTATTATCATGTTAATTAGAATCAAATCAATCGCTTCATATTGATTTCAGTTTTCTCTGATTAAGCCATTAAAATTTAATAAATGTATGTAAAGCGATGTTTTGAGAAAAATAAATTTCACATTGAAAATATTTTTACAGAAGAATAGTACTCCTAACTTAACAACTCATCATGATTTCCTTATCTCATGTAAATCAAAATATTTTAACAATTTTTTCTTCTATTTAAATAGAGCTATACTAACTTAATGGACTAAATTCATGATG
This sequence comes from Trichonephila inaurata madagascariensis, assembly GCA_019973955.1. NCBI lineage: Eukaryota > Metazoa > Arthropoda > Arachnida > Araneae > Nephilidae > Trichonephila > Trichonephila inaurata. The sequence continues at coordinate 329,392 of BMAV01003104.1, forward strand.
GTCTCATGATAACGGCAAACACGTGTTTCCCATTGATTAAAAATTGACATACTAGTTGTTCAACTTGTAAAGTTGAGATAACATTTAAAATTTGATATGATTGGGTAAAGAGTTCACGTGTTAAAATTCTTCAAACAGTTTTCAAAATTAAAAAAAAAACTTACATTATACGAATACTTTTAAATTAAATGCATTTTGTTTAACTATGTGCATTATTATATCGATGATAAATATGTACTTTCTAAAAGAAAGTTTCTGCAAAAAGCAAAAGTTGGCAGCAGTGAAGCATATGAACTAATTGGCTGAAAACGCGTGATTATATATATGATATAATTTTGACGTCACATTAATTTTTAAACTGATTGGCCGAAAACACGTGGCTCAGTTATCATGTGACTATGACGTCACATTAATTTAGTCCATTGATAGAGTAAGAGATTCTTAACCTAAGGAAGTGAGCTCGATTAACATTAAAAAGCGTTTTTTACGTAATATGTTTTCTATTTCTTTCTACTAAACTTTAGCGTATAAAGTTATATATCTATTATATTACTTTAAAAGGAAAAATTGAATGTTTATTGAATACTTCTGAATTTTGAGACACGTTCATGTTAACAAGTGCATATGTCTTACAGATATACTAACACAAATTAATCACGGAATATTTTCCTAAATGAAGAAAAAAGGGTTTATGTTGGAGTCCTCCTTAACATTGTCATCTAAAGTTACCAAAAACAATTTTAAAAGCTAAATATGAATCTTAAGACAAATGTATGTTTTTATTGCAAAAATGGAATCAGAAACTATTTTTAAAAAAATTCTCTCTCGCTCTATTCTTTTGACATAATTTTCCTTAAATATTTTCAGTAAACCCATTTGTTTGAATTTTTTCCTATTATCATGATTTAATTTTACTTACCTTTCAGCTTAAATCGAAAATCTTTTTTGAAACAAAGTATCAAATGCACTGTTTTAATAAAAAAAAGGGGGGGAGGGACATTTATAAACACGGAAAAGAGAGAAGTATTTAAATAAACAAGAAAAATATTGTGGAAAAAAAATCCTTAAAATTCTATTTTTAAATTTTTTTTTACATTTTATGAGAATAAGAATATTAGGTTCATAACAATTTATTGGGGTTCTAAAAATTTGGCTGAAATGGCAAAAATAGGAAGGTTTTGAGAAAACTATGATTGCAACAACAAATTTTTAAAAGTATACAAGTGAAGGAAGTTTTCATTGTCATTAGTCAGAATATAATATAGAGATTTTCAGAAACATATTTATTCAAACGTGAAATAATAAAAAAGATAACTTTTATTTCTAACTGTACATGTAGAATTTCTTTAACAGAAAAACTGCTTTATGAATTGTTTTTCCGTCTATTCAAAATTCTTATCATACCTTAGCAGTTGCATGACAGTTGCTATAGAATAATAAATTTATGCAAATCTACATTTTCGCATTGCCACACAATCGCAAAAAAATATATGCGGAGTTGTAAAGCAAGATCTTTTACCTAAATAAAGTACAGAGCATAAGTGTTGGTCTTTTATTCTAAGTTTTAAGCAGTTAATTTGTAGAGAAAAAAATACTTCGTCGGCATTCCATTCGAAGATAGGATGATAAGGTTTTATTTTTTTTACTGCATATATTAAATTAAATATGTCTATAAAAAATAATTTGAGAATATAAGATCATGGTCGACAGTAATATTGGTGTCTTTAATAACTTTCTCTTAAATCTTTCAAAACTTAAGAGCAAAGTGTCACTCAAGTTGTCATAGAGTTAAAAGAACTAAAACGCTTTACAAAGAAGACTAGAAGATAAAAAGTTCTCTCCGAAAACAAGATGAAAGACGTGAGAGATAGAGAGAATAACCATAAACAGCATAAAAAAAATGACATGTCATCGGAAACAGAATTCTTCCTACTGACCTGTAATTGAAAACCTCGCAAACGCTACCGGCAATCGAATGTCTATTCATACCGGTTCTCGCTTAAAATCACGTTAACTTACATACACCGAAAGTTGTTTCGGGTTTTCCGTTGAGGGAAGGGGGGATTTGTCTAATGAATATATTCGTTAAGGTCAGAGCAAAAGTGATCCGTAATGATGTTCTCGTATAGAAATCCTAATTCATTACTAGATCTGACTCTGAAAACCAAATAATTTTTTTTAAAGTGGCTGCGGGTTGGTATTTTAAAATTGCAGACTTTATATACTCCCTCTTGGTATCCCTTTTTAATGTGACACCATATAGGTGGAATACCAATCGCTGCAAGTAATTTTGACGCCCAGTTTCTTCCTTAGATGGAGGCACCTAAGCTCTGACGATGTTAAACCGAACTTAGGAATTTATTTTGCCGAGAGCACACAAGCCAAACACGCACTCGAGGAATCTTTTACGTGCCATAAAATCATACGACATGGACGCTGTCGATTTTCCGTATCCAGAAAATCCACCGACTAGGGCCGGGGTCGAATCCGCAACCTTAGGCATACAAGGCCAGCGACACACACACACACAAACCAACTACGCCATCCAGCTTGTGACCATCATCAGAGATGTTCGGAAGTTGGTCGTCATGGTATGCGTGGTCGTTATTTACGATGATAGGATATGGTTTCATACCTATGTCGTAGGTACAAGAATATCACAATGTTTATAAGTATCACAGTAGTCCACACAGTGAAACTTTAAAGCCTATGATTCTTGAGCCGCCGTGCAGTGCGTTCAGACTTTCGATTCATGAATGACAACGGCGTTCATACAGAGCTGCAAAAGTGTCCTGGACTTTGGAAAGAGAAGATATTGAGCAGACACAGTTTCGCTTGAACACTTCTTTGACGATGAAAGCTAGAAATACCTTCTTTAGTCGTAAGACTCAAAAACTTCAAAAGATTTTCTATCTTATATTGTGTTTCCATGTAACGAAACATATGCACCACTTTGTATTATAAAAAATGTATCAATATTTAACATGTTCTACGTTACCTTTCGTTTATCTATTTCGGTTATAGGCTATTCTGTCTGATTTTCAGCAATCAAAACGCAAAATCTTGCATAAATTTAAAATATCCAAATTAATTAATATTATAGACAGCTTGTTTTCCCTTAATATACTAATGGCGTTCGAAATCAATATTGAACTAATACTCAAGAAAGCATTCTTGTTAAATATTAGTAGAAATATTCTTTATTTTAAGTATGAAAGTATGGCACTGTGGAATCCATAATTGCATCAGTGCAGCTTAACATAAGTATTTAAAAATATTACATTATAGCTACGTAAGGTATAAATTTTCATGAATTTTAGTATGCACCGGTGAAATTAAAAAACTTGATTTTTATTATTTAAGGTATCCGACTACGTTCGCAACCGTGATTTTGCAAAAGCGCATAAATGGATAATTTTCATGATATTTAGTGTCACTTAGATTAGAATACATGTATACAATCATTTTAAGGACATTTTGACAAAAAGGATTATTTAAAAACAATATTTTGGCAAAAAATTAACTTAGAATAATTTTTTTTCAAAATTTTCTCCTTCTGTGAAAAATGCTTCTATTATAATAGTATCTTGCCTGTCTATAGCTCAGACCTCTCTGCAGAGGCTCAACTAGAATTTTTGAAATATATAACTTAGAAGTTGGTTTATCCATATTTTACGACAACAGAGGGGACCAATTTTAAGAAAAAAAACGCTGATAATTATTTCAATTGTTTGTAACTCTGAAAATATTGTGAATTTTTCAAAAATCATAGTTGAGCTTCTGTAAAGAGGTCTGAGCTATATACAAGCAAAATATTATTATTATATAAGAATTTTTTATAAAAGGAGAATGTTTTGAAAAAAGATTATTCTAAGTTAATTTTTTTGCCAAAATATTGTATTTAAATAATTGTTTCTGTCAAAATGTCCTTAAAACAATTTTATACATATAGTCTAATCTAAGTGACACTAAATATCATGAAAATTATCCATTTATGCGCTTTTTTAAAATCATGGTTCCGAACGTAGTTGGATACCTTAAGGTGTATTATTAAAAACTTTGCCTAAATAAAATTATTACTCTCATAAACATTACTTTTGACTCCATTCGTTAGTAGAAGTAGCTTTAAACTACATCAAATATTACGTAATAGTGAAGAAATTAATCCTAATGAAATTTTTATGCAAATTATAATTCTTTACAGTCGCAAAACAAGTAGGATTTCCTTTGAAAGTTCTACACTGTCAAGAAAAAAGGAGCATCGAATTCAGATCCGAACAGACTGTAATTACGTAAGTAATGTACGGACTTTTCCATAGGAAAGTGTTCCACGTCTCCTAAGTTCGTATAATTATACAATATTAAGATATTCATACTTAGCCATAGCTTCTTTTTCCTTTTGCACAGAATGAGCTAGACCATTTACGTTACGATGTAGTCCATTAATGATTTGATGTTCTTTAATATTGACTTTCTTGTTTTCTTCCCTGCCTTTGAAAAAATAAAAAGGAAAAATGTTTTTCTCTTCTGGAAAACAACACTTTTCGGAAAGTGAATATTACTTAGGTGCACTAAGTAAATTTTGTTCAAAATTTGTATAAATTCATCAATAATAAATCAGACAAACTGATTTGTCTAGTATACCTTAACTCAGTGGCGCGACATCCCATGAGGGACAAGACCTACTGTGCCCAACTCAGTATACGCGACCTTGGGTCCTGAGGTGCATGAGCAGATATTCCGATCAGGTGGTCAGTCTGATGTGAAAACCCCCAGTATTAAGTTCCCAAGCAAGCTTCCCTTCATTGTATCGACCCATTCAAGGGATAAACGGCTGAGTCAACCTTGCCTAGCCCGGGGTTTGAACCTCGGGCCTGTGGGGTGGAAGCGCGATGCACTAACCACTCAGCTATTGGGCTTCTGATTTGTCTAATACGATTGCATATTATTTTATTTATATTCCAGAGACCTAGTATAAAGTAAGACAAAATTATGAATTTCCACCAAAACAATTAAATAAAATCAACAGTCTTTAGCAGGAAGTTGGTGTAGAATTAAGATACATAAAAAGATCATCACCATAGAATTAAGAATGATCAAAAATCCTATTCTAACGTTTTCAAGCATACAATTTTAATTTACTGGAAATAACTTGTATGTCACAAAGTATAATATCTACCGTTTCTTTGTTATATTCTTTCCATCATATCCTTATTTTTAATAGCATAACTCTAAAATTTAAGAACCTTTGGTTTCTTCCTTTTCATTTAAAACATAAAAAAAAAACTTTTTTTTTTCAAAAAACACACTTATGATGCTTTAAAAATAAGTTGATCAAATTATACATAATACTTTTCAAATGAATGCAATGATGCTTTAAGCACATTAAGTTCTTGCCTTCATTTATTTATTAAATTATGCTTTGCTGGACCCTTTGTAGCCAATCAATGTCATAATTATGACAGAGGGCATTTTATCTAATCTGAATTTCGACAGTTTTAGAGTGTAGGAAAATTTCCCAGTATTTTAACTACTCAAAATTCCAAGAACATGAAAATTTGCCTTTTTTATTCCCGAGTCATTTCGTTATATTATGAAAGTAGTTTTGTTAAGATTAGGAAAGAGACATTTTCATGTCCAAAAGCATCTTAAAAATATTTATTTTTCAGTGTCAGTTTTTATTTGACATAGGTTTGCTGCAAGATCATAAAAATCTTCAGTATCGCAAAGTTTGAAAGCTTTTAAACATTTCAAAATATATCTCGAATGAATTATAAATCTGCGTATTATAGTTGCTAAAAACAGTTGATGAATTTATATGATGCCCAAAGACTTTAGCTTATTCAGATGATGCGAGCTTTCAAAACTTACTTTGGAAATTTTAAAGAAAGAGGAATTATTGTTGAGGAAAAAATAAGATGGAATCTGTCCTGTTTTTCTATGAATTAAAATAAATATTTGTAAATGAAGAACAAAATTTGATCATAACGCAAACTACAGAAAGTTGATGGCTTGATTCATTTTATGCAGCCAAAATAACGTTTCAAATATCAGGTATTGAAGAACATTCTTGTCAAAGTATTTCATCGATACTGATGCTAGAATAAGCCTGTATCCTATAGATTTTATTTTAGATGGAATTTTTAATTTTAAACATTTTTCCCTACAGTATTTGTTTGACAGAGAATTTCAAAAAATTAAAATAGTTTGCTCTGAATACTCGTAATACTTTGCTCATTTAGATTACATTCTTTTTTTTTTCTTTTTTTTTTGCAAAATTTACTTTAAATTAGAGACATTTAAATCACTACTTCTTGTTTAATCTTTATTACATAGTAATATAGTAAAAAAAATTTTTATCGATAACTGTTATTTTGAAAAAAGGTCAATCAAAAAACACCAAATATTTTAACAATGTTTTTCATCTATTTTTGGAAAAAAAAGAATATTTTTTATCATGAAAATATTATAAAAGTGTGAGCACGAAAATAAATTACGAAATGCATATACGTTTTTTTGAAGAATTCCTTTTTGTAGATTATTTAAATACATACATAAATACACACACACACACACAT
>BMAV01003104.1:336069-369347 GCA_019973955.1 Trichonephila inaurata madagascariensis
ATATATATATATATATATATATATATATATATATATATTAAAAATTCCATTCTTTTTTTTAATCGTTTGAAAACCTTTGAAGAATACATCATCCAGAGACATACAAACATAACATACATACAAACCAGAGTAGTTCAAATTTTTATTTTCAATTTTTTCTCTTGGATTTTTTTTTTTCTTTTCTTTTCTTTTTTGTAATGTTCTTCTAGAAAATGATTTAATGACAGAAAAATTTTAAGTGACTCTAAAAATTTTTGAAACTGAAGTTTTTATGAGACACGTTAAAAAAAATTCATTTCATTTTTTTCCCCTGTCATATAAGAATATTGAAAATAAGAATTTTTTTTTAAAAAAAAAATTGTATTCTAACGCGAAAAGTATCACTTAATTAAAAATAACAATTAATTAATTTCTTAAAAATCTTGATAGTATTTGCTAGCATAATTTTTATTTCAGCTTAATGTTGTTGGTCTATTTAAAGAGGTAAATTCTCCCTAAAATATTCTCAACTGTTAAATATTTAATACTGCATCCAGAGATCAAAATGCACCTTAGGGTATTCACCAAGGTCTCTCTCTCTCTCTCTCTTTCGCTGTTGTTAGTCAACAATCGCCATTTTTTATGCATCTAATCGGCATCAATTAGAATGTAATCTACATACAAATAAAAAAGAGATGAAGTCAGTCATGTAAATGAGCTCAAATGATTGTCACATTTTTAATAAAAAGAGGAAAGTGTTCATTCGTATGATAAAACACCAGAAAAAAATTTCAAATTCACTTTCAGTCAGAAAGGTTTCTAATGAGCTAATAAATACGTAATTTAACACGATAAATCAAAAGTTCTTTTTGAAAGAGATCTAATGACAGATAAGGTCATAAAAAGGACTTTTTTTCAAAGTGTCATAGTTGTTCGTTTAACTTATAATTCGATCAAAAGGATGTGTGAATTAGTTATCCATTTAATCATTTTATATAACACACAGGGTTGAATACTCCCATGTCATTTTGAAAAAATTAAATAGCTAAGACTAAAAAGAAAATCTAGCTGCAAATTTCAAAACTTAGTGTTTCAACGTAGTTCTGAATATCTTCATAAACACTGGAATGGATCCTTTTTCATTTTATCCATTCGCAGCAATTCAATTTCAATTCAAAAAGAGATTGTTGTTAAAATTTTATAGAAACCAATTGAGAAATCAGTTCCAATATTTCGGATTTAAATTTTTTTTAAGAAATGGAATAAGGATATTGATACTGATTTTAAGTCACGTGCTTTGGAGTAACGAGAGAGCAGTTGGATTATACACATTGTAATTTTAGGTATCCGTCGATTGAGTTGGTACCCCGCTCTTTAAATTTCCCCGCCACACAAAGCGAAGACTTAAAACCTAAACAGATTTAAGGTATCCGACTACGTTCGGAACCGTGATTTTAAAAAAGCACATAAATGGATAATTTTCGTGATACTTAGTGTCACTTAGATTAGAATATATGTATAAAACTGTTTGAAGGATATTTTGATAAAAAAAATTATTTAAATACAATATTTCGGCAAAAAATTAACTTAGAATAATCTTTTTTCAAAATGTTCTCCTTTTATAAAACATGCTTCTAAAATAATAATATTTCGCGCGCTTATATAAAGTAGACTTCTCCAGAGAGTCTGAACTAGAATTTTTGAAAAATTCACATTAGCCTCTGTAGAGAGGTCTGAGCTATATACAAGCAAAATATTATTATAGTAGAAGCATTTTTCACAAAAAGGAGAATATTTTGAAAATGGGTCATTCTATGTTCATTTTTTGTCAAAATAGTGTACTTAAATAATTTTTTATTGTAATACTATTCTTAAAACAATTTTATATATGTTTTCTAATCTAAGTGACACTAAATATCATAAATATTATCCATTTTTTCGCTTTTGCAAAATCACGGTTCCGAACGTAGTCGGATACCTTAACGTGCATCAGTTGCTCTTCACGATGGATCTTTAGTGACTTCAGGGCTCAAACCCTTGACTGCACAAGAAAACGAGTTCGAGATCATAACCATTCGACTACCGTGATAAAATTTGGGATATTGTGAAAAATATTTGTTTTTTTATTAAAACGAACATACGCGCTAAGATGAAATATAAGAGATAATGTAAGAAATTTATGATTTTCTTGGTCACGAGCTCGTAGTCGATATTTCATGAGTTCGAGCCTGTGCCACAGAAGGCCCCGCCGTGTAGAGGGGCTGATACACGTTAAATCTGTTAAGATTCCAAGTCCTCCCGTTGGCGTTATGGGAAAGTTCAGAGAGGGAGGATGCCAGCTCATGTAGCGTCCTCTTCACTTGTCCGTGGCTCAAAATTACGAGGTCATTTGCCAATAGCCCTCGTATTACTTTACAGTACGACGTTAATAAACAATCGTGTATGATTTCTATTAAATGTATTCTAAAATTTCTTCTTTAAATTCTGTTATAAGGTTTAATTATTAAATAACTTGGGGGGTTTTTTCTTCCTAGTTTTTTATATATGAGATATTAAATATGTATTACTATAATACGTTATTCATTCAATTCCTACTATTAACTCACAATCTCTATATATTTATTTATTTATCTTGGTGGAATTTTCAATCGTTAATAAAATACATTTTAAGGCGCTCAATTGAGCTGAAATTTTATATACATGATTATTTTGGATGACAATACAGTAGTTTAAGTAAAATTAATAAAAATTAATTGATTAAAACTAATTATTTAAAGAATTACAAATACAGCCATGATGGCATCATTTTTGGCGACTTGTGTCAAAACTTGAAAAGGTTTTTTTCTTACTGTTTAAAGCATTCAGTTGAACTGAAATTTTATAGACACGATTGTTTTGGATGACACAATATGATACTTTAATGAATAAAAATTAATTACCACTTAATGTTGTGATTTTGTCATATGTATATACATATTTATATTAATTGTCATTATTTAATAAAAAGTAGCTAAAATAAATTTTTTCTTTGTTGATCTAAGTAGGAATTGATTTAAAAAAAATTTTTATATTACTTGTTTTATGTGTAAATTATTATTAATAAAAGCCGGCATATATTAATTAATTTTTTTCTCCTTTTAAATATGAAAAATCCTGCATTTCCTGACGATACGAAAAAACAGAATAGTACTAACATCCATCATTCTCACTGTATTATTCTGTACAGTCTTAGAGGTTTATTTCGAAAAATTTGGTGTGAACTCCTTATCTAAAACACAAAGTAAGTATGCATTTGAAATTAAGACTACATTTTTTCTAAATTACTTGTAAATGAAAAGTATGTTCCAGAATATAATTTTTCTTCTCTTAAAACCAGGAAAAATAATAAAAAATATCCATGTTTCTTTTTTTTTCCTTTATATAATAAAGTGAATAGCTTTACAGCTTTTTCCTTCGGCAGTAAAACTTTTTTTTTTTCATAAAAAATAATTGAATGCATAAAAAAACTCTCCCAAGCAATAAAAATCATACATTGTGTTCCTTACAAAGGAGCGAGGCAAAATCGTAACATTTGATTTTAATTTGAACAAAGTTTCTCAATTTTCTATTTAAAGTTGATGCCTGAATTACACATCAAGGCCTTTAATGACTTGTTATTTTATGACTCAAGGTCAAATAAAGGAAAAATTGAAGTCTTTAAGCACACATAAACATCAAAAAAATAAGTTTATATTTAATTAATCTTCTTAAATCATAGCTTACGACAGTTATTATAAAAGGTTACTCTTTATCTGTAAAAAACATAAATATTAAAAATATATTTCGATATTCAATTAAAACAGTGTAATAGTCCGACTCCTATTAAGTTCTATTATGAGGAAGTCCAAAGGTATAAAAGAAAATGTAAGAATGTGTGAAATTACGTTGATAAATTCTTCAAAATTAAATGTTAAATGTTGATTAAGTATTGAATATAACTTACGTTTACTTTTCCTTTGCCTGCCAATCTTTTTTTAAATAAGTACATTTTTTACTTTCTTATTGATTTTACTCATATTTATGATAATGAATATGTATATAATGCGGGGGGGAGCATTTCTAAGGATATGATTACCTATTCGTTAACGAGGACACTAACGTTTAATTTATTGAACAAAAGACTACACATATGAACACATGAAAGTATAGACTTAAATTTCTTATTTCACCAAAACGACAAAGTACACAACTTGTAGTTAAGTTCTTTGAGGAAAAGGAGTGACTGAATCCAGCTTGTCTGCCTCCTTTCAACCATCGGGGGTTTTTTTTCCACAATCCAGTACGCAGAGAAAGCTTTCAACGACTTCCCACTAATGAATACCTCTCATAGATGTTATCAATGCCATCTCTGTGGATTTCTTCTCTTTATATATACATTAGTGAGAAAAATTGAAGTAACTTTTCAGTTTAAGCCGTAATACCGAAAAAAATCTAGAATCAACATGAACTTCACTCTTCGGAGGCACAAGGTAGCACTTAAAGGTTGATGAAAGTACTGCACCCCAAAACATGAATTGAAAGCATACATTGAGGAGCAAAGCAAATAAAGGCTATATTGACAAAATGGCATTAGCAAAAAACATTGGCCATGAAGAAGAACAACAAACTAAAGTCCCTTAGTAAGGGATATGATCTTCTCTAACCGCAATGGCTGCGTGACACCGTCTGTTCATAATCAATACTAAATTATTGTGTTACCACTTATCAAGAAGCATCACCTTCTGTTGTCTGATGTCCTCCGGAGGATACGATCTAGCTGTCAGGCGTCCCTCCAAAGCATTCCACGCATAACCTGTGAAATTTAAACCAGAGAAGCACGTTGGACAATCTATTCTGCAGATATCCTAACTTTCTAAAAATTCCTCAACAGTTAAGAACCTGTGTAGATGTGCATGGTTGTCCACAAAAATAAAGTCTCTCCTAAGGGCACCTCGGAACAGGCGCAGGTGTGAGAGAATAATTTCATAACAGTAATGATTTCCTCTAAAGGCCGTATCACACGTACATTTTCCATGCAACTTTTGGTCTAATGTGAGGGGGAAGGGTTGCCGTAAACAAAACGACATGCTCTGACGTCAGCCGCGCTCTATCTCCACATTGAAAAATTACTCGCCGATTTTTCTGCTTCGGAAATCGAACATCCTAAATTATTTCTTTTATTTCGCTCACGCTTTTGTTGATGGGTGTAAGCAGAAATGGAGCCCCATCCTATTTAAAACATTATACATCATTAAAATATTATACGTCATATCTGATATGTTAGACGAAACCGAAGCCGCCATCTTGTTTATGACGTAAAGCGCCGAAGAACCCCATTGGCTGGAATTTAAAGCAACTTTTATTTGGAACAACTTTTTGAGCTCACTAGCAAAAAGTTGTTCTTAAGCCGTTGCTATGGCAATTGAGTAAAAATTGCATGAATTGGACGAAAAATTGCTTGAAATGTGTGCGTGTGATACGGCCTTAAGTGAGCCACTGTTGAAAATATAGCATTCAGTATAATGTCTCCCAATAAAAGCACTCCAGGACCACCCCCAACGGTCTCTTTTCCTGGTGTTAGTCGGATGAAACCGTGTTTCTACCTCCCTTTATATGAACTAATGCTGAGAATCGTTGCTCAGACTGAAACGACTTTCTTCAGTAAACAGAAAGTGACTTCCTTGCTGAGATGTTCAGTCTGTATGTTTTTGAAACCACTGTCAACGGTACCATTAATGGGCTGCTGTCAGTGGTACGCAGCATTCATGGCGAAAGGCGAATGGGCTGCCTTTATTCAGACATCTGGCCACAGTAAACCGTGATGTCTTACGCAGGATTCTGTACACAGCTGCTGAGAAATGTTGCTCGATGTCTCTATTCGCTAGCAGAACGATATATCGATGTTTTCTTCGACCTACCCACGCCAACTTTGCTTACAGCTTGACCTTCTATTTGGATAGCTTTCCAAGGTTTTGTAACTATTGTCTATTCCAATCTCTTGAGCAATATTCATCAAATCAAGCCCCTCTTTAAACTTGCAAATCATTCTACAACTTGTAAAAGCATCATGGTCTTTACTTATAATAATTATGAATATACTATTTCCCTTTCACTTAAAAGGAATGTCTGAAAATGAAGTTGATTAGGCATTGAGAGCATGCATTCCACAGGTTTGCTTGTCGTGATGTCCCTTCTGATGTCACAGTGCCGATATTTTTGCATTTGCATCCCCTTTCTAATAAGCTGCCTTTTTATATACGGTTCGCAAGTCCTTTTCTACAATTTTATGGTTATATGTTGAAAAATGCATTTGTTGCTTAAGTTTTGCACACTAGTGTATGTATGTATATATACATATAAATTGTACTGGTTGTAAGTTTAAATGGCATGCAGTTCCTACAACAAAATTAAAGTGTATGACGAAAATTATATATAATCAAATGATACAAGACCAACTATTGGTCTGATAGAAATAGTTGTTAACAATGTTGGTTTTAATTTTTTAAACTGTTGTCGAAAATTCTACAATTAAAGACTTTTTCAGTGTACTATCGAAAAAACTTGGATAAGTTCAGTCATAAGAAGGATATATATTAATTTTTCAGCAGTCCATTTTTTTCATTCCACAAAAATATTCTAATTTTTTTTTTTCATTATAAATATTTGTGAACAAAAATAGCTCATAAAATATTTTTAAAAACGATGTTTTACATAAAATTACCGAACTTTTGGAAACTTTAATATTTTGTGAAACTTATATTATTATTAGTAATTATTTTTTTAAAAAAAATTTAAAATGTAGTACTGTGTTAGATAGGAAATATATCAAACCAGATTATTACATACTTCCCAAAACAGACGTTAAACCGTCTAAAAATTGTTAATTTATATCTATTTTAGAAATATTGCAGAATATATCTCAGTCAATTTCTGTGATCAGTAGTACAAAGAGATTAGTGGACGTTAAAAAGGATAATCATCCAATGCCTATAATGAGAGGATTGTTCTTGCTCACAGTTGTGTTTAATGTGCTGGGTCACACATACCTTATGTACAATCATCTTTATTTCTTCAAATACAGTAAGTCATCTTTTTTTATTATTATTCTAATTTCTCTCTTTCCCTGTCTATTTATGTTTTATTCCAGACCCATGTTAGATGGAGGAAATATCTAAATATTTTATTATATATGTAAATATGTTATAATTGTAAAACAATAAAAGTGTGTTCGCTAAATGTTTTCATTCAAATGTTATGCAATGTAATCTTTTTTTTTTTTCGTGTTCAAAATTATGACTAAGCTCTACATGAAAAAAAAATCTAATTTGTACATAGTAATAGAAGAGATATTGACCAACAAAGTAATCATTTCGCATTGTTCTATAAGATTTTTTTTAAAAAAAATTACTGACTTAAATTCTACTTTCAGTCTATTAATTTTAGATTATTAAATGTGTTATTTAGCAATTTAGTGCAAAGATCCATGATAGAAACACGAATATTATTCATTATTTTACGTCCTAAAAGTTACAAGTAAATAAATTAATTAAATTAATTGATGAATTTGTTTCACTATAAAATTAAGAGGAGTTAAGTAGACCGAGAAGCATATTTTTGATACATATTTAAACATATTAATTAAATTATTTCAAGATTTACTTGAAAGTTGCTTATAAAATTGTCCTTTTAAGGGCTATATTTTAAAATATAAATTTTATTTATATTATTCCAGGTAGTGTTGTAAATTATTACGAGTACATGCAACAATTTTCATTCTCAGTCATCGCAAATGGTTCTAACGGAGTGGAGAACTATTTTTTTATTGCGTAAGTTATAATGTTCTTTTTTTGTCCTTTACATCATTAAATAAACATCAAAAGGCTTAATTATTATAAAGAAAATCATTTGGAAATATTAATTTTTTATGTTAACGACAAACAAGTAAAGAAGTAAATTCTACTTAAGTCGTTTTGAAATAATATCAAGTGATTAAATCCATTTGCGAAATAATTAATGTTAGGAGTATGCAATTGTCTAAACGTCTTTTACAAATGATATTTAAGTGATAAGAAATTTAATCAAAAAACTATACCTGTAAATTTATCGGGCAATCAATCTGATTTTGTGGATGTCGCATATAAAAAAAAAGCGAGAGCCCTCATTTTAAATAAAATCATTGGGTATATAATCCTCACTCAATAATTTCAATATGTATTTTTTGTCATTTGCTTCCTTATCAATTGGAAAAGAAACGTAATTTGATCTTGAAAATAAAAACATTCTGGGTTGAGTTTTTGCGTTCAGAGAAAATGATTATTGCACCAAATTGTATGGGTATTTTAATTCATGTAACGTGCTAATATAATGAAAAGTGGAACACCAAATCATATATTTTCTACTAGCTGCATGGCCCGGCGTTGTGCATGGGCTTTCTCTACTTTTATAAATTTTACCTTCTCTTCTCAATATCAGTACTTTCAGGGCAAACAGAAAAGTGTCATGGAAGACATAGAACTACAAGAGAATGTATTGATATTCATGACAATATATGTCAAAACTCTTGAAGCACTCCGTTCACAAATAATTTAAACCATGTATTAAACCAATATTTTCTATAGATATGAATTGTTCAGTCCAAAAGTATTTTAGAAATCAGTTATACTATTTTTACCTCAGATATCCGAGAAAAGTATGGGGATGCTTATACTGTGTACATCATGTGTAGTACCTCCTCGTACATAAAGAAGCCAAGTTCTATCAGGCGTATTTTGCGACCAATACTAAATTCAAATTCTATATCGGTCACCCATCTGGTGTAGTGGTTAGCAATTCTGAGTGCTGTGCCGTAGGGTCTGGGTTTGAATACCGGAGAAGGCATGGATGTTTGTAAATGTTCGTGACATGGGGGTACTATAAATGGCCGTCGAGCCGCAAGACCTCTCGGGAGGTTGGTGAAAGGGGAAGAGGGGTGGGAGGACCCTGACCACCCCCAGGTGTCCTCCCTCAAAATTGGAGAGGAAACGAGCCAAATTGTACTGTCACCTGTATGGTGCTTAAAGCTAACGTTAGGCGTCACTTAGCCCTTTACCATGATGAATTTCGTGAGCCTCGATCTGGCCTTTGCCGATCAGGTGGCATCAGTAACAACAACAATTCCATATCAAGAGTTAGAAAACTGTTTCAAAATCTAAAGGAATGTTGCTGTCTATTTTTAAAGTAGAAATTATGGGAGACTTTTAAGCGTGTGTGTAGTTTTATTAGCTTATGGCTTGAAGTTTTGATTGATTTCTTGAGTGCCTATTAAAAAGACAGAAATTTTTACTTAATTACTTCGTCTCGATGGGGAGACATACGTATCATCTAGGTTTCAAAATATTTATATTGCATTTTTTTTTTAAATATTATTAAAGGAAATACACTAACTCGACAGTTTTTTACTAGAAACATCACTTTTGTGCAACATTTTTTGATTTAATTCTGCTTTAATTTCTCAGCCCCCCCCCCTTGTATAGTTCATTTTTTTAATAATTAGAAATGAAATTGAAAGGAAAAGGATGGAACACAGGAAGGGAAAAAAATTATACATATTGTCGCAAATCATTTGAGCCCGCTTTAGGAAAATAATTTTACTTTAATCATTGGTAGTGTTCCTTGTGGATTTTTATTATGTCTTAACGGAACACTTCTTTAAAGATAATGATGATTGATAATGTCTAAAACAAACTTATTACGTTTCAAGTGAGAATTTCAAGAAATTGTTGTCTAGATTTCGTATTTAATGTGAAGGAACATTTAATCATCGCATTAATCGACAATTACTAGTGCACTTTTCTTGATTATTTTTATCAATAACTAACTTTAATAATAACAAAACAAAATAGAGTTTTAAGTTTTGTCAAAGGAATTATTATTGTATTTTTACTTTAATGAACAACAAGAAAAAATGTACAAAAACTTAGTTATCTTGAAAATATATTTTAGATGCAACAGAAAGATATCCTTAATTTTAACCCGTAATTATATTATCTTATTTGCTGAATTAATGCCACACTAAAACTATAAGCTGAACCATTGACATTGAGCCTCTTAATTTTAATCTACAGTCATATTGTGAAGATGACATCTGAATCATCGTCTCGAGCACCGAGGATAGAGCTAATCTCCCTATCACGATAGATGTTACAAAATGAAAAAGATTGTAATATACAAAATAAAACTGCAGATCATTCCTCTTAATATATTCCCAGATTTAAAAGTACAATCATAATACTACTTTCTGAAACAAGTGCTTCAAGATTAACATTAATGTCGGATTTGGAGTAGCTTTGCATTCTTGAAATCATTTTAAATAATTTCCACCAGCAGTTAATATTAAATTATATATCATTAACATAATTTTGACCAATCAAGAGCCTCTCTTATCAACTTTAAATTGATTTAAGATTAGAGATACTTCTTTTCCCCCCCCCCCTTGTGATGCTGTTTAAGAATCAACCCACTACATCTTTGATTGCCTCTACGTCGTAGGCTTTCATCTTACAAAACTCGATATAAAGAATAAGGGATAAAAGTAATACAATAAATAACAGAAGTTCCATTCTCGCGTAGGCCTTATGAACCAATCAGAGAATTTTACAAAACATATTGGACCATAATTGACCATAATCGTTTTTCAGGTTGCATAAAAGTTGATTCAATTAATTTAAAATAAACTTCTAAGCTAAAAGTATTTCCTAGATACCTGAGACATGCTCTAAACTCTAAATGATAAGCGTTGACCCCTTGGGTAATAATAATACCATGTCAAACGAGAATTTTTAGATTCAGTCACGTTTAACAAGCAGCACAAGACTATCTTAAGCAAAGTTAAACCTCAAATTTACATTTGGCCACTCACCAACCATTGTTTTATGAAATGAATGATTTCAATCCTCTGGTGACTTCAAAATTTTTAAAAAAAAAGTAATTTATAGAATATTAATTTGCTTTTTAAAGTATAAATAGATTTAGCTTTAAACGCAAATCATATGGATACAGTTAACAGCATAATATATCTATAGGTACTACATTAAATATTTTTAATGGATTTACATAAAATGATGATTTATTAAACCCAAAAAGTTATTAAAACTTAATACAGATTGGTCGGTGAGTAAAGATATAAAGCAGAAAAATAGTCACAGCAGATTGTATTTTTATAATAAAATAATCATGAAATGAAACTATAATATGTAGGGAAAAAATATATAACTCGTAAAATTTTTATTTCAGCGGTTTCTTAATCACTTTCATTCGTTGGAGAAAACCCATTGATACGCCGAAAATCAACTTACCAAAGCTGATCATGAAGCCTTATATTAGGTAAGTAAAAGAGCTTCAGAGACGGTACTTACGCATTATCGCAACCTATTGACGACATTATATGAAACGAAGCACCTGGTTACCAATTCGCGTACACCACATAGGAAGTAGGGGTTGCCAACTTGGCGAGTTATTAATAGGGTTGGCGTTTGTTGCGATAATACGTAAGTACTCTTTAGACTTATCTGTGATATTTTGTTCTAGAAGCATGTTTCATAATTTAATCTTAGGACATTCTAAAGACGTTTTAACTCACAAGTATTGTAATGTAGGTAACAATAGAGAAAGTTACAAGCTGTGAAACACAGAAATAATAAAAACTAATATCTCATATAAAATTCATCTTAAATTGAGAAAATTAAAATTTACTTATAACGGAACCACCTATGTTGCAAATAAAATTAAGCTAATATATTGAATGCCTAGCTTTTCGAATGAAAATATTAAAGTAACATATTCATTTATTATATATTGTATAGTTTGATGAATAATAGGATTCTCCACTGCATCCCCCAAAAGAGTCTTCAACATTCCTTTTTCTTAAAATTACAGCTTTTATATGATATATTTTCAAGTTACTTTAATATTTCTAATTTATGATTTCGAATTTAGTGTTTCCCTTGGAAAATATTATGCCAGAATTAACTATTAGTTTCATTCCATCATAAGGAATCGGCATTTTTGATATAATAATTAGTGAAAACTCAGTTTAAATTATTCTATCAAAAAATTTCTATCTAAAAATAAATTTTAAAAAATAAGAATAATAGTAGTCACTGAAATTATTCTTATATATACTAATGAACTATGAAACAGGGGGAAAAAGTAAACGGATCAAAATATATTTCAATAAAAAAGTAACGTGATTTATATTTCTATAAACATTTTAAACTGTGTTCATGAAACTTTTGAAAAATATTTTACAAGCAATATTTTTCAAAAAATGAAATTGCAAAAGTTTTTTTAACTTTAAATATTCAATTTATTTATCAAGACTATATGCGTGGTAATATTTTAAAATTAGAAACTAAGCTCTAAAAAAATTGTAACAATCTGCAAATCGCAACCATTATAAATCTTGAATTTATTTACTTTTTAAAACTAGGTCTTTTTACGCGTAATTATATATATTTCTTGAATTCCTATTTCATCCAAATTAGTTGTTTTCTTTTGATTTAGTACCAAGATCTGCAATGCTCATTTTGATTACGATTTCCATATCAAATTTAAGGAGAAAAAGTGCTGATTTGAATGTAACAATTGTAGAGGGAAGAATATGGATGATATCTTATTGATGTAAAATATTTTATTTTAGCACAAAAAATATATCTTTTAAAAAAAATTACTTTCTTAAAATGTCAAAAGTACTCCAATTTCTATAGACAACAAAAGGCGCCATAAGCCAGCTTTAGATAATGTCTTCCTGGATAAACAAAAACTATGGAAAAGTTTCGAATTGGAAAATTTTGAAGATACGGTTCCTTAAGTAACTTTATAAGCTACAAGTTAAAAGTGTTTAAAAACTATTTAGTATCAGTTAATTTACATGTATGAGATTTATTTGTGATTCGAATTAATTTTCTCTCCCAACTTTTTCTTGCCTAGGATGACTTTCTTCCAACTACTAGTGATAGCTCTCTTCTTAATGATACCTCTCTTTGGAAATGGACCTTTCTGGGGTGATTTTGTTGGTCCTTATCTGCAAAGTTGCCGCGACAGATGGTGGCTGAATCTGTTCTACATACAAAACTATTGGCAATCAGATGACACGGTAAACTAGCATTTTAAGATCGCTTTTAATTAAATTATAAGCTTGTACTGTTTTTCAGCAAGGTTTCTAAATAATTCGTAAATTTCAGTGCCTATATCATACGTGGCTACTGGCAGCCATTATGCAGTTGTACATAGTTGCAGTGATAGTTGTGTGGTTTCTAATAAAGTAAGTAGTAAAAATATTTTTTAAATATTTACACATGCAATATTACATGTTTAATCAAGAAGATATTACTTATATTTTGATACTTTCTTTTTATTTAAAATAAAGCTTCGTGCTCAGTATACAATGTATAACCTTCGTTTTTTCTACTGTATTCTTCTCTATAATAAGAACTTAAAGGCTGCTCACACACATTTTATGTTGAGATATTTTTTCTGACAGAAAAATATTCCAATGTTATTACATAATATTCTAAATTCGCTGTATATTTTCGATAACAGCATATTTTATTCTGTTACCTATTTCTATCCGAATCATTTTTTTAATTGTACTGTATATCTCGTCTCCTATACCGTAATGTGCTAAAAGGATATTCCTCTTAACATGCTAAGAAAAATAAGTATTTTTGTATAAAATATTTCTAAATTTTAACAATGCCATGTAATAAAAGGATATATGTGTAAAAAGTACCGTTGATTTGTATCAAAATTAGTGCATTTCGCTGCCAAAAATGTGCTACTAATTTGGCACTGGCTTCTTGGAATAATCCAAAGACAATCTTAAAAAAAGTTTAGATACTGAAAAAAAAATTAGTTTAGATTTTCAACGGGTAGTCAAACGACGTTTAACATGATACTTTTATATTAGAAAACTAATAACTGAATACAAAATTAATTTTCAGCATATACAATGAAAACGAACAATGAAACTATAACATTTATAGTTTGCTATGCTTCACTTACTTTCTCACTAAGCCTCGAGTTAAAAGATATGACCTTCATTTACGTCTATATTGTTAGGGTCGTCTTAGGAGTTCTCGACCTACAAAGAAAACGCTAAAAATTTGGTGAAAGATATCTTCATAAAGAAAGTTTTCTTTTAGTTCAATCGCTTTTCCGAGCAGTGTTCAATCGCTTCGACACTCTATTTATAGTAAAAATCGTCGCGTTCCTCAAAATAACCATCAATTGAAAGCTCCCTCCTTATTGTTGACAAATATCCCCCCTCCCGAGAAGTTTTTTTTCAAGTTTGGAAACAGAAAATAATCCGAAGGAGCTAAATCCTGAGAATAGGCTGCTGGAGAAGAAATTCGAACTCATTGATTTTTGTCATCAGGATAACGGATGAGTGAACTGATGCATTCTCTTGATAAAACAAAACGTTCCTTTTCTTTTCATCAATCAAATGATGTAATAAGTCCGCATAATACTTGCCGTTTATTTCCTTTTCTTTCGGAAGATAAACTAAACTCAGTGGCGCAACAGCCAAGGCCCTACTGTGCCCTTCTCAGTTTACGTGAACTTGAGCGCTGAGATGCTTGAGCAAATCTTCTGATGAGATGGTCAGTCTGAAGCAAAACACCCAGAGTTTAGTTCCCAAGCAAGATTAGTACTCATTTATCGACCCACTGAAGGAATGAAAGGCTGAGTCAACTTCGTCCATCCCGGGGCTTGAACCCCGGACCTTTCTGAAGATAATCGATAAAAATTATTCTTTCATGCATACCAAAAAAATGACGTCATGACGCTTGCAGTTGGAACTGTCTTAGACTTCTTTAGTGCCGATCCCTCCTCCCTTTTCGGTCCATTGTTTTGACTGTTCGTTCGTCTCACGTGTAAATTGATGAACCCCTGTTTCGTTTATGATAATGAATCGACACAAAAAGTAGGCTTTATTGCTGCGAAATTTCACCAAACATTCGGCCGAAGTCTTTTCACGATGCTGTTTTTGTTCCATCGGGAGTAATCACGGTACCCATCTTGCACAGGGTTGCCCATATCCAAACTTTCAATTAATATGCGACGTGCAGCCTTTTTTGAAATGTCTGTCATATGTGCTATCTCGCACTTTTTCGATTGACGGTCATCTTATACCATTTTGTGAACTTTTTTCATCATTTCAGATGTAATCGCCTTATTTGGTCAACCACTTCGATGTTCGTCCTGCCAGCTCGTGTGGCCTCCTTTAAGCTCTATTATCCAATATTTTATGGTTGTAAACGAAGGAACAGACTCGTAGAATAGAATTAAGATTCTTTTTTATATTGGTTGGACTATCTCCTTTCAAATATAAATATTGTATCACATAACAATGATTAATTTTTTCCATGTTTGCAAATTCGCTGAGAGCGTTCGGTATCAATAACTGTCAAAAAAAAATGCTGAGCAACTTAGTGTCGTCAAAATTTAAGCTTTATAAGGTTGGTGCTTTCTACAGTAACAATTTTTTTCGAACATTTAAACATCAGGTCTTTTACGTCTGGGATTACCCTCGTATTTACTATGTGATAAGAATTTATAAAGTCCATAAACCTATTTGAAAAAAAAGGTTTAGTTGTTGTAAGAAATAATTAATTTTTGTTATCACTGATTAATACAATAATACACATAAATTTATGAAATCTAAAAGAATTTTTATAATTGTAGATCCGCAAATGAAAGACAAATTATAAAATACAATTCGAAATATCGAATATTCCCTAGAAATATGTTTTTTCTTAAAACTATTAACGATATTAATATTTTATGATATTAACGACTATATATCAGTAGTATATATATATATATATATATATATATATATATATATATATATATATTACGATATTAATTAATAAATACTATGAAATATTAATATTAATTACTGTGGAATGTTTTATAATGTAATTCTTATCTCTAATAATCTTATTTAGGAAACCAAACATAGGATTTTTTCTAATTATAACTATTGTGATATGTGGAATGGCAGGAGTTGGAGCAGTAGTATTTATACATAAACTTCCTGGAGCGTTATCGATGTACCTATTAGATGGAGTGTAAGTATAGTAAATATTGATTCAAAATAAATTTTAGAATGAATATCAATAAAAAGAAGTGTACAATCAACACTTATAATGCAAATCTTTCATTTCACTGATTATATATATATATATATATATATATATATATATATATATACTCTGTTAATCAATAACTTTCTATAACTTACTGCTAATATTTTGTTATAAATTTATGTATTATATCTTGGAAAAAAATTATCACATCAATTTTTGTATCAGCGTTTCTCAAAATGTGGGGCGCGCCCCCTTTGGGGGGCATGACAACTCTACGAGGAAGGCGCAAGCATATTGAAAAGTTGAAAACAAAAGAATTTAAAAAATTGTAAATTTATTGAAAGAAAAAAAAATACATTCTGACACAATAGAAAATAAAATGCACATTTACACTGATATATTACACGCATAAATATACCAGGGCTACATAATGTGTGTGTATTTGATAATTTAACAATATTAAGATAAGAACAAGTTTAATAATTACCAGTGACCCCATGGGATTTGGATTGCCTTATATAAATTATATAAAAAAAATTAACACTTATCTTGATAATTTTTTGTATGCTTTATAATTAATCCCTTAACTGCCGATTACAAGTTTTGCAATTTTCTTCCCAATGCCAACCGTTTTCCACGTAGGAACACATATGTGATGTATTGGGGGCGGTTAGGAATAAAGAAGCAAATAATCTGAAATAAGTAAATCATTCGCAAACATTGTCCAGGTCTATTGATTGCATTCCAAAGCCTTCAGAATAATTTTATGGATAGCAGTGCACAGAAAAGATCGTACTTCGGAAAGACGTATATATACGTCCGGGTAAATTAACGTTTTGACTGAGCGAGACGTTTATATACGCTGGTGGCACTTAAGAGGTTAGTCATATCGTAGTTTTAGTATCAAAGTATAGTATTATTGAGTTCAATACATTGTTATTGCATGAAATTATAAATAAATATTGGGTTGCGAATATTGAAACTTTGAGAAGCACTGTTTTATATAGATTATAGTTGTACTGCAATAATGTTTGCATATAAACAAGATGTATATACAAGAATGTTAAGTTAAAAATTGCAACTAATTTTCAAATATGACCTCATAATTCATGAGAAAAAGAAGATAAATTATAAAAAGAACATACAAGAATTTTGAAAATATTTTTCTTTTAATTCCGGTAAAATATTTTATGATTCAGAAGATCTCTTCGTTGGAATTGCTTCGCAATTAAAGTCATTATTCCACTTAATACGTAGTATTACTATGTAACATAACTGCATCGTAATTTACATGGAAATTTTTTATGACGTAAAAACAGACAAGAAGAATATAAGAGATGTACTTTTAAAGTAATTCTTTAGTCAACATTTTTTATAATTTGACATCTTTGTTATTAAATAATTGACTTTTTCTCAATGATGTTGTTTAAGTTCTATCTTTTTGTTTTTTTACGAAAGCAATTAAATGAATTTTAATTGTATCTGAAAAACTCGGAACAAAAGAATATTTTTAATTTTGCTCAGATGCAAGTGTACTTCTGAGCAGAGTAAATTAGAACTTCTTAAATAATGTTTCTGTTTAAAAATAACAAAAATATTTGGCATTATTGATTACTACGTTTAAACATAAAAACTGAAAGAGCCATGCGAGAAATATAAAAGTGATATGTTAAAGTTTGAAATATCATCTTTTATTATTTCATCATTTTTTCAATTTTCTATTCTTTGTAAGATACGTTCACACCAAAACTAAATGCATATATTTATCCATTATAGTTAAATATGTTACTGAAAATATATCTTATTTAATAAAGGATAAAGAGAAGTTAATGGTTAGGAAAAATTAAGTTTATACACACACAATACAATACAGCAGAAAGAAAACAAATTATTATATTGATACATGTAACAAAACAGATAAGTCTTTCTATTATTCATACGATTAACATTACTATTAATAAGGTATTCTACTTTTTAATTCATAGTTTTTAACGCATTAAACTCAAAAACTAATAATTAGGAAGGGTGTTATTTTTTTTAGATCTGGCCCCCAAATGTGGAATACATTATTCATAAAAACTTTTGATCACGTGGGATCCTTCTCCATTGGACTCGTCACTGGATACATTGTAGCTAAACATAAAAATAGTTTTAACTTTGGAAAGGTAAGTTTGCTTGTACTATTTCCTTAAACTGCATTATCTTAAACCACAGAGTTCTGGAGTATATAAAGCACCTGTGCACTCTTCCCATTTGCAGAGTGCTTAGCTATATAATGAGAAGAATAGGCCCGTGGGTAACCTAGTGGTTAGAGCATCGGACTCCAGACCGGAAGGCCTGGGTTCGATGTCACCAAATACCCTCAGAGTACACACGGAGTACGTGCTCGTTAAATCAGTGGGTCCGAAAGTCTTGTGGGCTGAAATCACGAATGCAGGGGACTGGAGAATATTTCCTTCCCCTTCAGTTCCATTTCTAAATTGTGAAGGTGGAGATCAGTGGCGTCGCCATCTATCGTCCCTTCGGGGAATTTCTCCGAGCTAATTCTTACTGTCCCCTGTATGGTATTCAAGGACAACGACAGGCGTACATCTAGCCCCTTGTGCCACAATGAATTTCATGGATCTCGATCTGACCACGTCAGACAGGTGGCATTAGAAACAGTAACATGAGAAGAATAGCTGATTTATCAGATTTCGATAAAGATCCCATTGTTATGGCTTGTATCCTGAGAGCATCGATTTCAGAAACTGTACGTTTCGTGCGTTGCTCAAGTGCAGCCGGTGTGAGTACTTATTAAAATCGGTGTATGGATGGTGAAACGACGTTGCTGACTAGCAGTTTGTTGGCAAAGGCACATTAATTCCAGAGGAGACTGGTATGTGTTGTTTGCCCTGGCAGAAAATCTACAACGACCGATATTACCAGCAGCGTGACAACAATCATCACTCAGACGGGTTGCTCAACACAATACAGCAAACACAGCTGTGTATAGACCTAGGTAACCAACGACCGATTTGCGTTCGTGCGCTGAGGGCACGTCATCAGTAACAGCGCCTGCAATAGGCCATAGGAAAATCGACATACGCCATTGAAGAATGGAAGAAAGTCGCTTAATCCGTCGAATCGCGTTTTCTGGTCAATTAAATTGACGAGCAAGTGTGAGTACGCCAACGGTAACCCTAGCTTCTGAGGGCTAGGTGGTGGTCACGGAATTACGGTGTGGGCATAGGGCCCATTAGGACCCTTCCTTCTTTTAGAACAATCTTTGACGTCTTCGAGCTTTGTGAACATAATTGCAAACCAGATGCAAGTCTTCATGTCACCGGCGGCTACAGGATTATGCACCGTGTCGTGAGTACTGAATCATCGATGAACATTCTGGTGAATTTCAAGTCATGTCTTGACCACCGAATTCGCCTGGTATGAATCCAATGGAACATTTATGATTCTCGCCTTCAGAACCGAATTCGTGTTGCTCCGCTAAGTCTCACAATGTGCCGGAATTACAGGACCAGTTAATGATTGCTGGTACCAGACTCCTTAAACTATCTATCAGCACTTTATCGACTCGTGACTCTACGATGTTGGTGGTTTTGAGAGCGAAACGTATCCTTGTTTATATTAAATCTATTTCTTTGAGTTCGGAACTTTGTTTTTTACCATTACGCCAGGACATTCACAATAAAAGACGTCGTTATAAAATACCAGTTTAAATTATTTATACCAATTTCCTCATCTAAAAGTTATCTCTTTAATTTTATTTATATAAATGTTAAAGGTGAAAATAAGCATTTTGTGGTTCGAAATTAAACTTGTGTCTGTTCAGTTTTGTTAACATTCCTTTTAAAAAAAATAAAAGATATTTTAAAAACCTTAAAAAAATTATTTCACTTGAAATTATAATCAGTGCCACTTTTTTTTTCATCACTTAGGTTACTACTACCGTAATTTGGTGTGTTTCTTTGACTTGCTTGTTAGCTGTTATGTTTGGCCTCTATGAATATCGCCATGGAGATCTAAAAATGGAATCTTCGTTGGCGATATTGTATGCTATGCTGAACAGAAACATATATGCTTTGTTTTTAGCATGGTTTACCATTGCATGTGTCACTGGTAAAGCAGGTAAGTACAGCCTCATTTATCACTCTTTCAAAATGTGTAAAATATCCATGAATTTATGAAATAACCATAAAAAATTGTTTATAAGTATTATGTTATACGTATAGAGCTTTTCTAAAGAATTAATATAATATCATTAACAGTTCTTTAAAAATAATGATTATGATGTAGATTCTAGTTTTTTGCTTTCGATGAAACAAATTTTCAGCTGTAACAAAATTTATTGATATACCATCATCTTTCCATTCCTCCTCAAGATGTTTTCTATAATTTAAAAAAAAAACTGTCTCTAAATTGTTCTGTATATTTTAAATATCCTAATCATATTGGTACCATTAGAGAAATGCGTGCAGGAGTTTAGCGAGATGGACTTATTAAAAAACTATTTAAGTTTCAAATTATCACAGAAACTCTTTTCTTTGACCTTTCAATTAGTTTTTATTTTCAATCTTTAATCATTAAAAGAACTTTTTAATCTTATTAATTCGAATCGCATATCTCGGTCCCTGAGTTTTAAGCTTCTTTAAATAATCAGCTATATTTTCAATTATCTTGAATATGCGCAAACAAATTTAGTACCAATTGTTCATCTATACTTCTGATGGTTAATACCCATGAAATTGTAAGTGTGTCTTGATTCTCTTTTCTTTTTGTGTCGATGTAATGTTTTTTTGTCATCATTCTTTAAGGACACGCGATACACAAAAAGAATCAAATCTTTAGAAAACAATTTTAAATAAGAACAAAACCAAAGACACTCTAAATAGTAGTCTATCATTACCAGGAAATATTATTCAAAACAGATAATTTATAATTTAATTTTCTTTTACACACACTATTATTATTTCGTTTTTACATCTAGTAACTTCGTGCTTTTCAATATATTTTAACAACATTCATTTTTTTCAACAAAAAATTTTAATGTCTTCTTGCTTTATAATTTCAGAATGCTACTTGTAATTCAGATGTTTGGCCACGCAAATTCTATTAAATCATTTTAAATACATATGGCAGTTATTTTATTCACCCTTTCAAACTAATGTATATATATATAAAATCACTGTCCACAGTAATAATGATTCATTAATTCTCCCTTTTAAATATTTTTTAATTTTATTCAGACTCAAAATTAATATATAATTATTAATGTGAAGGAAGATTAGAACTAGGTACCTTTTGATCCGAAAATGAGTATCTTAGCCACCATGCCAAAACGATCGACATTACACGGAGGCTATTACTGGTTTATATAGATATCACTCCGCCACAAATGTATAATTAATACATCAATTAATGTAATGTGTAAAGCGAACCCGCAGCAAGCGAGATTCATTTTACTTTTCAAAGTACGATTGGTTTGTGCAATATTTTTGTTTATCCCATAACTGTTTCTATTTTATTACGTTGCTTTTGTTTTCATACATACTTAGAAGTCAGTAGAATTGCATTGCAGCGACCCCCGCAGAGTCACGCTTGATTCCTGTAACTTTATTGCGCTGATTATTTCTAGAGCTAGGCATATTTGTTCATTGGACTGTTATTTTTTAATTATCTATGTTTGTATACATGAAAAATAAGGAAAAAAATAATAAAAATCTATTTCGTTTGAAGTTTTCACTCCAATAAATGTTTTTAATGGGTCCAAATCTAATATAAAGATATATATTTTTATATGCGGCCTGCAGGATAATAATGTTTTTCCAAAGTGGTACGCAAGATCATTTGGGTTAGCCACCACTGGTATAAGAAATAATTTCTCAAATTAAATTAAGAATAGCTTTTTAGGTGAACTTTTCACTCAATATTCCAATTTCCAAAAGCTATTGTGATATATCGGTCTTTCGTATATATCTCAACTTTCATTGCTCTTCGGTAGGTTTCCTCCCAAATCTCTTGTCTTGGAAGGCACTTATTCCAGCTTACAGATTAAGCTTTTTAGCCTACTTGTTGCATCTCATCGTCATCTATTACCACATCGGAATTGTCCGAGAAAGAATGTACTTAAGTCATGAAGAAAACGTAAGTTCTTTTTTTATTAATTTTTCTTTTTCTCTGTTTTCTGTCGTTTATTTAAAAACGTATTCGAAAAATTGAAAACTTATATCTAAAACTCATTTATTTAAAATCTATCCATAAATTGCACGATATGTATCATTTAATGGTATTCTAGTTTTTACGATTGAGCTTCAATTTTAATTTTAACAAAAAAAATAATTCAAAATTTATTTTAGAAAATTTTCGTTACTGACGAGATTGCTTTTCGAATGAATTTCAAAAGTTATCCTGATACTTTTTTTGTAAAAACATAATTACTCTCTAAATATCTAACAGAAAAATTCTCGAAATAAATCTGCATTTTTGGTTTACTGTTATGTTCACATAGAAAATGGTGCTGCCATCTATTGTTGAATAAACCAGCTAAAAGGTGATGATTTTATTTTTAATTAACACAAATGCAACCATTAACAGTATTGTGATTAATTTCATCTAAATATAGAGAATATTTTAATTTAAAATTTAGTGACTACTGCCGTGTTCATTATTAAAATTTCATTCATTTAATCATTTTAAAACGCATTAATTCACGTAAACATGAAAATTTAAATGCTTCTTTTTCCCAATGCTACTTCGACCCGTTATGAAAAATACTTCTTTTTTATTTCAGATAATAAATTATTTTGGATATCTGGTATCTACATTCATCTTGGCTTACATCTGTTACATCTTTTTTCAAGTACCTTACATGTATTTAGAATCTTTAATATTAAAGAAAGAAATCCAAAGTGATGAAGATTCCACTGAAGACATTGAAAAAGATGAAAAGTGCAAATTCGGCGATTCAAACAATATATCATTGACAGCCAAGTCAATAAAACGTCACATGCAAACATTGACTATTAGCTCTATAAAAGACAATCAAATTTTGACAGGTATACAACCCTTGCAAGAGAAGTTATAAAATCAGAAACGTATTCTCCAGTGCAATTACGAAAACTCGATTCACAATGCAATATTGTAATAATCCCATATTCAGAACTTGATCTCAAGATTTAGCGAATATAGTTTAAATGAAACTAAAGTTCTATTGCTATGTTTCTAGAAACTGAAACGAAAAATACATTTGTGAAATATGTGCACTCTCAATAACTGCTGATCGTTAACTTAATAATTATAAATATAATAGATAATAGAGGAAACTGGATAAACGCTGTTAAGCATAACGTTCCCAATATCAAGAGAACCAATTGGAGCTTAAGAAAGGCTTAGAGCAAGGTGAAATAAAAGAAGAAAAGACTTATTCGTTCGAAATACGTTGTAAAACAAATATTCACGGAAAAGATCACATATGTGGGAAAACATGAATATTTAAAGAGATGCAATAATGAACACGTTGTATCATTATAGAGCTTAGGTGAATTTTTGAAATTGGGCTCTGTAGTACAGAAAATTTTCTAATGGACCTACCAGGTCTTCCTGTCGACAAGGTCTTCGCGGAGCGACAATTAGCCCAACACAAAAAGTACAGTATTATACACGGTATCATTCAGGTGTATAATAATAAATCCATGTAATATATTACTAATTTGGATAGAATAGTCAATGGCTAAGTATACATTGACATGTTGATAAGATATGGTGAGTTTTGTTACATGTTATGATTACTTTTGTAAAATTCTTACCCACACACAAACTGACGTCTACAGAAATTTTCTTTGCCTTTCCTTCAAATATTTTTGTTGCTCAAGGTATATTGTTTACCAATTAAAAATATTTCTTATTTTAAAAAAAAAACTGTTGTCTTGCTAACTAATTTATAATCTATATTTTAGTACATGGTGTCAAAATGCCTACTGTACATGGGATATTTCTGTGCTGTTTTTATGACAGGCAAATACAAAAGGTTTGAATAGTATAAGGAAGACTTAACCTTAGAAATGTATGTTAGTTTAATAAGTCATCAATAAAAAGTTTTATTTTTTTATTTTTAAAAAAAGCTCTTGTTTGACAAATAATATAATCAAAAGAATATCCCTGCTAATAATTACTAAAAAGTTATAGGATTTAGCATATAATTTTCAAGTTTAAAACTTTTGGATCCATGTTCCTACACATTTCTTAATGAAATAAATCCCCAAAATACAATTTAATATTTATATATAAAAGAAAACAAAATATCAATAAGAAGCGTCATATTTTAGTGTTTGTATCTAACCTGCAATTTTTTGTTTAGTTATCTATTGAGTTGAATGTTTTTCAATTACTTTTTATATTAATGCTCAGATAAAAGAAGTATGTTATTATGAGTGGGATTATTTATGAATGTTACCTATGTGTATTTTTATATATATTGTGTTTATCCTATTTACTAGTGCCATTTGTAAAGCTATGTTACTACAGGTGTATCTGAAAACATTTCATTTAATCGTATCCTATTAACAATGTAATTTTTTCCCATTTTGTACACACATGCTCAGATGAGGAAAAATGCATACAATTTCAAGTCCAATATTTATATCTAGATTTAAAATAAAATAAAACTGCAAAAAAGAAACTATGCAATCATATCGGCATTATTGGGAAAACACAATTTTCTGAACAAATAATCATTTCAGTTATAGAAAATTATTTCACGGGCTTCATTATATGACAATGAAAACGCGAGGATGATATTTAACACATGTTTGTTATGAAAGATAAGAAAGAAAAAGAAAGGAATAAGATAATACACACACAATAATTATCTTCTTAAGCCATCTTAAAATCAACTGACCCTCAATCTCGAAAATTACTCATGGGATGTGTTTCACGGCCCACTTGTCTTTAACCAGCAGCTTATGTACAAGTGATTATTCACTTGAACAATGAAATTGATTAATTTAATGAAAAGTGATGATTCTCAAAATTTTTTTCTCTCATCAATATACCACTGAAAAGTTTTGATGCACCCTCAAAATAAGGTGTTTCTCTATAAGCAAATATCTTTTTATCCTCCTATTTTTTGTTGAAACAGCTTCAAATTCAATGAAATTGATTAACCAAACTGTTTTTTGGAGAACTGGCATTAAATTGAATCTTATAAATGGCTATTTTAACGAAGGCATTTTCGAATTTTAACTTGAAACCGTACTTCCTGCCAATTAGACGAATTTGTATTTTGCTGATTGTACGGTTTTTATTCTAACTAAAGCTTTTGCAATACTACCAGCTATATGGCTTATAGAATGTTGATAGCCATTTTTGTTGTTCGAAAGTTGAATGTTATTTTATTTGCGGTTTCCTTAAAAAAGGATATCTAGATTAACTTCGATCCTTTTCAAAATTTTCATGCAATAGTTTCGATTTCTTAATTAAGATATTTTTACTTCTTCATTAAAAGTTAATTTTACGCCATAATATAGCAAATGTAACTTTTAAAAATCCAGTTTCAGGACGAATGTTGTATGACATAAAATTAATATGAGTAAATATTTTATTCAAAAATACTTCTCAGGATTCAACCTTACTGATTTCAATCTCTGACCTAAAATCCAATACTGTAAAGACAGATTAAGAAAACATTTAATGTATATAAAAGAGAATATTTTCCGTTTTGTCATGTTTACTTACTATACTAGTCACACGGTACACAAACCTTTCAGTTTTGTTACATGTGAGAGTATTAGCACACTAACATGAAACCTTTAACATGTTTCCCGGAAAAAGCGAACTGTGTGAGTTGATATTTATAGCCATTACAAAATTTTAAATACTTATTTCTGTAGTTCTTAAATGTATTATTTTTTTAATAACCATACATAATTCGGAATACAAAATTTCAATAGAAATTTAACACAAAAAATAAAAAATAATTGTCGAATATTAAATAAGCCTTTCGAAAAAATTTATTTTTACTATTTTAGCAATAAAAAAGATCCAATACCTGTACTTATTGTAAAGTGAGATAAATACAGAGATTAAAAGTTAATATAATTCTACAATTTAAATTTATATATATATATATTTCATATTTTCTAACGAATTATTCAAGAACAGGCAATAGATACATTCTAATGCATTTTACTGATTCATTTTAATTTTAGACAAATTTTAAGTATATATATTTCCAAGTTTTGTACACATTATATTGCTTCAACTACTATTGAATTCTAAGTTCCATTAGTGATGTATAAAGGGAATTTCTTCTAAAAAAAATATAAGAAATTGATGCACAAACTAAGAATTTGTTATTATACACCCGATATTTCGAAAACACCTTTACTGGCCCAACTAATTACCTTTCGAGCATGAAACTTGAATGATCGATTGAGAAAAATGTATAATTAAAAGAGTTTATTCTTGTACAATATATAAAATCTTTGTAATAAATTTTGTATAATCCTGTACAAGAGGTATAAGCATTATTTTTTCTTTATATTAAATAGCTAGAATATGTTTTACCTTTTTGTGCAATTTTTACTAAAATATTTGAATGTCTTTCAGATGCATCCTACATATATATAGCAATCGTATTCTTAAGATACATAGAATGTATATGATGAACAAATATCAATTGTTACTTTATTGAAATAAAATACAACTCAGTTTATAATTACCTTGAAAGCTATATTTTTTTGCGTTCCATCACTACACAAAAATTGAAGATGGACATAATTCTTGAAATATCACGGACTGTGTAGTTGATTTCTATGTCAAGGACATTGTTCATATTCATAATAATAAAATCTAATTGTAGAGAAGCAACTATTTTCTACTTCATCAACTAATAAAAGAATACTTTTTAAAAAAATGCTGGCTGTGTTCAATATTACATAGGTTAATTAAAATGCTCATGCTATATTACGTCTAATTTTATTAAAATTGAAATACATCTGTACAACAAATTAGGGGAGCAGGAATTTTTGGTAAATGTTTCCTAAGTGTATGCGTAGTGGTCCGAGTTAAGTGAGAATCATTTTTTTTTTTGACTTATAAATGCGATAGTTTCGATGGATATTCCCAAAACAGTTGACCCGCCGATTCTTCTTTTCACACAATAAAAAAAAACTTTGTAGTAAATAATGAAGATTCGCACACACTTATACTATAAGCTCCTGACTATACTACTAAAATCAACCAGAGAGATACTTAAACAATTATGGAGATCAAATCATCCAAAAGCTTCTAATGCAGTGCAATGCAAGTTCACGTAGATAGTTGATACCATAAGTAAGATACCAATATTAGAAAAATTATTTCCGGTACGCCTTTGCCTATTGATAAAACTGCAGTACAATATATTGTAAAAACTATATATATATATATATATTCCTATCCATTATTTCCTATTGGTTTTTGCTCAGTGTTATTTACAAAAAAAGGGGGAAGGTTGGCTGGCCAAAAAACATGTTCAACCCCACTTTTATATAAATTATTTTTCATATAATAGCTGTCCTAAGTCAGTAATGTTCATAACACTGCAGCATCAATTTTATATTTATAATCTCGATTACTCTTTTTTCCTTCATTGTGTGATTTTCCTGCTGTCTATGTGTTTGTCGAATGTTTTTGTTTGGATGTTATCTCTTGTTTGTAGAGAATTGGCCTATATATATATATATATATCAACAAGTTATTGCAAAATTATAAATTGTAATCTCTATTGGAAAAGTTAGTTGGATGTTTGTATTAAAATGTTTTATAAATCTTTATTCATTATCCAAGAAATTTTCGTGGTATGATTATAAATGACATCAGGTAGAGTGCTAAACATCGAAAACATCAAATTACTAAAATGGAGAATTTTAAAATTGGAATATTATAAAATAATAAGAGGCCTGTCATTCAAAATTAAAGGGAGGAGGATCATTCTGTCGGCACAAATCAAACGAAGTGTTCTATTACTAACAAAAGAACTACTTGATCTCTACAGCAGAGATTGCACAAGTGGTGGTCCACGAGAAAATTTCGCTGGTTCCCAGAAAAATATGGAATATACTTACTCTTCACGTTAAGTTATGTTTTAAGATCCCCTTTATTTTTATAAATATATTTAACACTTGAAAAATCCTATTAGTGGTCCGCGGGATTTAAATTATGAATTTATTGGTCCGTGAGGGCAAAATGTTCGGCGATCGCTGCTCTACAGCAAATATTTGGAAAAAATTATTACGGCTATGCATAACTTTTATTTTAGCTTTAATTGTAACCGAAACATCCATGTCCTTATTAAGATTCGGCCTTCAGCTTTATTAATTGGGATGGTACCAAATTCTTATGGCCGCAGAAGTGGTACATCGTTAAAAAAAAATCCTGTATTAAGAATGAAAAACCAACTCATAAAAGTGTTGTGCAACTTAATTATCATAAATTCATTTTTCTATCCTCAATTCATTCTGGAAAGTAGTAAATATACAGTATTTGCTAAATTTATAGAAGTGTATAACTTCACATACATATGGATGATTACGAATTACACTCTCTGTATAATTAACCCATTATCTACCGCATTATGATTCACTGCGGTTTTTTTCATGCAGTTTTATTTATTTTTTTTTAATCCCTACATTGAAAATTAAGAGATATACATAAACAAAATACTCAGCTTTGGGAAATTTAATCCGTTAGAGCGAATAATTAAAGATATTCGTTAAATTAATTATATACACTATTCAATTCAAATAGTCAAATCGTTTTCTAAGGTCTTCATCAACATACAAAAATTCTACGATACTTAAATTTTGACATTAACTATTTTTCCGGGATAAAAATGATAATCTTGCAATCCGTTGAAAACGCCGTCAGCTGAAAATGCACAATTTCTGCTATAAAACTAATCGCCTTCCCCGTTAAAATACTCATCATAGAACCCGTGCTGCCATGTATCTTGGAAGAGTAGATTTCAAAGAATATTCCTGCTATAAGTATCGTCAGAATATTCGTAAAAATGGTTATTCTATGTAATTTTAAAGTGAGTGGTACTAATAAGTACCGTCGATAGATAAAGAGTTAAACCCTACCCTATCGGAACACGAGACTCCACAGAAACGAAGCTAAAACTTGAATCAAAATTGTATGCATGTGAAAATTTAAATTATATGTTTATTTCAAAATATAATATATATTTTTATTTTACTTCAAAATATAGTATATATTTTAATTTTACTTCAAAATATAATATATATTTTTATTTTATTGCAAAATATAATATATATTTTAATTTTATTTCAAAATATAATATATATTTTAATTTTATTTTAAAATATAATATATATTTTTATTTTATTTCAAAATATAAGTTCATCGTATACATTCTGCAACTTGTATATATTCATTCATGTGTTTAATTGAAGTGTCATAATTTCTTTTCATTTACAGTAAATGTATGGATAATATCTCAATTAGGAAGATATTTGTGTGTTTTTATATAGTATTTTTATTGAATTATATATCTATCAATAAAGTTCGTGATATATAACAAATTTGTTTCATTGTACGTGATTGCGATGTTTTTCATCGTATTTTTTCAATTAAAAAACTGAATGAATACAATACATATTTGGATTTCGATAATACACAACATATTTTTCAAGACAAAAAAATAATAAAGTATACGAAAGCAAAGAAATAGAGAAATCGAACAAAACTGTCAACTTACTTGAAACTTTATAATAACCTAATTGATAACGTGTTTATATCAGATGCTTACACTGATAATACCCCTTTCTTTTTGCTAGAACTAATAAACAGAACAGCACCAAAAACGGGGTCAACTACTCTATCATAAAGGAAAAAATTCACAATAGTAAAAACTTACTTTGCTGATAGTGGTAAATGTGATCTGTTAAAACATAATTTTGCATAAAGCCAATAACTTGGCAAGAAATTTTTCAAAATTTTAATTTCTTTGCGTATACAAAAACAATCAGACTATGAAGAAATGGGTAAGACTCCGAATAACATTCCCCAATCCAACTTTACTTTCTATAAGTGTATTAAATTACCGCAAAGCACTCAACCAACAGGTGCTTAGCAAAACCAACACAGCTATAGGAGTTCAGAACCTAGCATATCCCACGTATATCAATTGATGCATTGAAATGACATGATTCAGAACTTCGAAGAAATGGGTTCGCTAGCAATTGGATGTCAGTGGACAGAAATAGATGTCAGTACAAACAATAACAAATGTTACAATCACGACTTTCAATGGCCCACATGAGACAAGAGCCCAGGAAACAATGCATTATTAAGACCAGTGACCACCAAATCGTCAATCACGAACTACTAGATAGCAAGGGCATTTTTGGTAGGTCACGTTAACGCTCCTAACCTTTATTTCTCCACTGAGCTGACACTAATAAAAAAAAATTGTTATCTGTACCTGTTCCCACCATACCTTGAAAGACCTTAGATTTCTGTTCAGATTCAAATATTAGTATAAAATCTTTACTATATATTCAATATATAAAATTTTTTATTTAATTTCTGTAATGGTAAAGCTGGATTTAGATTTGATCATGTTGAATACAATCAATGCACTACAGAAAATATTTTCCTAAAAATATTTTTTTTTAGCTCCTTAAAAAGAACTGGATGAAAAATTTCATCCAATTTTGGACTGATATACGGTTTATAAATTTATTTTACGGATTGGCATTTATAAAATTAAAGAGTAACCTCTTCCTATTTATAATTTTGCAACACTTACGTGTTTATACTTTAAAGTAGTGATAGACAATGAAGAACTGCCTATAAAGTCAGAAAACTTTGGCATCAATAACATAAGTTTCATGTGTCTTATTAGAAATTAAAATATATATAAGAAATATACTCTTCCACAAATTAAAAATATACCCTATTCATTCAAATCTAAGCTGCACTATTTTTCCAATGTTAATACTACAGAAAATCGGGTGCGGCTTGGAATCAAAGATGGATAAATTCTTTGGATGGAGGGAAATTGAACAAGATACTGATGGTTGGTATAAATCACAGGTTCATGCATGTATTTAAGTTTTTAATACTGGTAAAATAATTTAACTATTCACTTCTTATTGGTTCTCATTAAAATTTTGTTTTAATTTCATTAATATTAGATATTGATAAACCATTTTACACTTTTTATTTTTTCATAAAAGCATGTTGAGAATTTGGGGTGCAGCTTAGAATCAAATAAATGCATAGAATATTTAAAAACAAAAATACAATAACCTCCATGTGTAAAAATATTCCAAATCAAAAGTGATTATACTCGTATAGAAATATTTTGCTTCATAGAAAAATTACTTTATGTGCTCAAACACAAAACATTCTACTTGTGTATGATGTAATACTTGTAAAAAAGAATCATGTAAAACATGCGGTACATTTTCCCCTTGTAAGTAAAAATGATTTCCAGTACTATAACTTAAAACAGATCTATAATCTCAGAGTTTATATAACATTTAAAAATCACTTGAAAAACTAAGAAAAATGTTTTGACCAAATCTTAAATTGCATATTTATTATAATTTTTCACAAGCAATAAAATTTTTACAAGTAACGTAAACAAACTTTTAGCTAAGTTTAGCTGTGCATCAAATTTGAATGAATATTCTTTCTAATAAATGCCGCAAGGGCTATTAATGATGGATCTCATAATTCTGAAACATGATCAAATGATGAGAATTACATCCACAATAGTACTCCCCAATTTCAATTTTCACACCATACCTTTAGCTCACTGTCAATATGTAATAAGGTTCTTTAGTAGAATTAAGATTATCTTAAAATATTGGAAGCCATAGCTTTGCAACCCCAACCATTCAGCTACTGTATCTTCTGATATCTTAAAATTAATTTTCTTTTGGGAAAAAAAAAAAGAGTAGGTAATACAGAATTTTTTTCCTCAAACAATACAATAACTTAAAACCAGAAAATTGCTTTTATCATACCAAAAAAAGTTTATATACAGAAAACTTTTAAATGTAATGTGACTATAGAGATCTAAAAAAAAACTATGTATAAATATTATTAATTTGAGTGTTCAGTAATATGAGGATTATACTCATTAAAAATAATTAAAGTAACTTTGTAAAAATACAATATATATATCTTTCATTTCTGCCCGTCAAAAAGAAAGCTTAACACCTTAACTTAATAAAAAAAGCCACTAATAATTTATATTAATCTGAAATGCCAATAAATTCTAATTGAACTCTTTTGAAAATTAGTATTATTAAACGTAATTTGAGAGATTAAAATTTTTTACCAAAACCAATACATTGTATATAACACTCGGAAACTTACATAGTAAATGGTTCACTAAAAACGGAAGTAGAAGAATTAAACAAGACATACTACAAAGTTAAATTTATTAAGCAAAAGAAAGAATCGAAAACAGTTATTCATTAGCAGCAGAGTATTACATGGCACAAAAATTTCAACTTTTTGAGAAAACATGCAGCAAAGTACTTATGCAAATGCAATTTGTTTGTCTTTCTTAACTGATCTTTTTATTAAAATAGGTAAAACAATATTTGAACTATAAGTCACTCAAACTATATCCACTCAAAAAATAAAATCATAAATGCAGATATTAATGACAATATGAAGATATTTGACATAATTTGAGTAAAATATTGTTAAAACTCTGTATATAAATGTATATATATATACATAACTAACTTATTATAAATTTTAATTCATTTCTTCAAATTGCATATACTTTGTTGAGAAACAATATTTTTTTTCAAATTTCAATCATACAAAATACGGATTAATAATTACTACAAAGAATAAAATGTATTGATAAGAGTAGTAAAAATGTGAAACTGAACTAAATATTTATCGAAAGCAATAAAAGCAGATCTAAATGCAAATTTAATAAGATTTAAAGAAGGGGGAAAAACATACTAAAATAAATTAACTACAAAATTAGAAAAGAACATGAAAGACAAATCTATGAGCAATATTTTGGTAACATGTAAAACAAAAATAAATTCCTAAATACAAAGGGACTAACTTGAAAACCATCAAAAAAAAACCTTCAAAAAATGAATGTAAATACAT
>BMAV01003104.1:369357-385704 GCA_019973955.1 Trichonephila inaurata madagascariensis
ATATGTACTGAAATTAAAATTGAGTATTAAAACAATGAAGTGAAACTGAACACAGACAATCAGATCTTATATGCATTTCTTTTATTGAAATTTTTAAGTGAATTAAAAAGACAGCAATAAACATTTCATTTAATCATCTTTACTGTTTCATTGACCATATAAAAAGAGTAACTTTTTACATGTACATGCTACAATGATCTACATTCTGTTTTAAAAAGCACATTTACTTGCTGGCATGTCATGTAAAAGAGGCAAATTATTAAATACACAAAATGAGCAATTAAAAGGAACTTTCATGCTCTAAAACATTTCTTATTGTGTACTGTACAAAAAGTACTTTTCTATATTTCCCAAACAACATGAAAACTGCCAAGTTTATAGTGGGTATATACTGCAGTCTTCTTAATTCAAGTAATTTTTAAAATAACTTCAAAATCACAAAAATGAAATCACAAAAACACTGAACACATAAAAGACACATATTTTCATAATTAAAATTTAAATGCTTTTCAAAAAACTGTTAAATCTTCACAATTATCTTATGTCTTGTTGATAAAATTTACAATAAATTATCATGATCACAGGAAATATCTTTTGATATTTTGATCAGATGGACTCAGCATCATGAAACTTATCAGAATTATATCACTTGCAAGATGATGCAAAAGTTATTATAAGAGGCTATAAAAATTATAAAGCAAAATTTTATCAGTGTGAATTTAAATCACACCAGTCGATATGCCTGCATTTACAGCGATTTCAGTGGGCCATCACCCCCAAATTTTTATTTACAAAATCTGTGCATTAAATTTCATACTCAAGGAACTTGGATAATTCAACTTCATAAAAAAAAATTCTATACATTTAACTAAATGAATTATTTAGACATAAAAGAAGTTTATTAATAAATCTACAACAATTTCTTAATCAATAATAAAAAAGCAAGGAAAAGAATAAACACACATAACATATTTGCACACTATTTGATACAAAGGAACAGAATTGCATATAACAAACCTATACTCATTTTGCAAGGACAATTTCAAAAAGAATATGAAAGAACACACAGCACAATTTAAAAATCACAAAATAGAAATACAAATCTTGAAAAGAGTTGTTTATCCAAGCCAGTAAGCAACACTTAAATTTCTTTTGGAATACAAGAAAAATGGCAATCAGTTCAGACTTTGGGACGTGTACCTTACAGTTCATAAGTTGCACTGTAGTCCTGGCAGACAATATAATGCACAGAGTCCGAGGATGAGTGGCCTCTAAGGCAAACAGGTCCAGCCAGGCAAATACAAAATGTATTAATTTTTGTATGGAGCACTGCAAGCAGATTTCCA
This sequence comes from Trichonephila inaurata madagascariensis, assembly GCA_019973955.1. Classification (NCBI taxonomy): domain Eukaryota; kingdom Metazoa; phylum Arthropoda; class Arachnida; order Araneae; family Nephilidae; genus Trichonephila; species Trichonephila inaurata. The sequence continues at coordinate 370,704 of BMAV01003104.1, forward strand.
GACAGCAGTGTATGGATGAAGAAAGGCAAGTGTAATATATCTGTAAAAAAAACATGCAAATAGAAATGTTATATATTCATACACAGATAAAAGAATACAGCAAAAATTAATAATCTCTGAAATACATTTGTTATATTAATTCTTGAAATATCAAAAAGTGTGTAATAAGTTATCTTTTTTTTAACTTAAAATCTAAAAACTTTAAGTATACGGCCAAAAATACTGTTATGTATTCTAAATAACTTTATTAAAAGTAGTCAAATGAAAGTCGTAAGGAGATTTTCTTTTATTGATATATTTAGATTTTTCAACAAAGTAATATTTTGGATGTATTTTAGTTACACGTATACTAAATATACAAGAATTCCAGAAAAAATCATAAACACTTAATATAAATGCTAATTCTGATTTTAATACATATATTATTTATCACAGTTTTTCCAGACTATCATAAAAAAAATACGGTAAATATATTTAATTTTTTAAAAATTTTAACACATCTTTTTATTTTTAAAATATATAAGTTTAAAATAAATGTAATAAATTAAAATGAAAATTCAAAAAGGTATGAATCAGAAATTTGAAATGGGAATATATATAAATGTTGAAAAAATTAGTTTTATCTAAATCAAAATAATAACTGAGGCAACAGTAATGTAAAATTTATAATTCTCAATAACTGTTCAATACATTGAAAAATATTTTAGTGATTTTTTTTAATCATTAAAAAGAATGCAAAATCAGAGCAAAAGAAAGAAAAAATTCTAGGCATTAAATTATCCAGATATTCATCTTCCTATTTAAAACACAAACTATGGCTAGTAAATTCTTTTATATAACAATTAAAAAAATCAAACAAGTACAAATAACTTTCAAAAACACATGGGTCAAGTAGGATATAAAATAAAAATCAAATAAACATTCTGTGAATCCATTTTCTGATTGAGAAATTGTCTGGTATATAAGAGAGAAACATGCAGCCTTGAGGCTGCATGTGGCCTCCATGAGTGACTTGTGTGGCCTTCATTGAAACTAGATTAATTGATATTCCCTTATTAAAATAATGACAATTTGAAAATTTATATAAATAAAAAATAAAAACCAATGGTTACTGGTGGTCATAACTAACTGCATTTCAAATGATAGAATGCCTGATAGAGTATAACAGCAATATTACCAAACATATCTCTAAAAAAAATTACTTTCTTGCTATTATTGTTAATAAAGACATTATGAGTAGTCATTTGTTAAATTTGCATTATGCTAGAGTAGTCATGCAATCCCCCTCCCTTCTTACCTTTATTAAACACTTGCATTTATTTGAACTCAAAATACAGCAATTCAGTGATATTTTGCAATTCTAAGATCAGAAAAAAAATACCATTTGCTAAAACAGTGCAATGTTAAGTTGAGAAATTAAAAAACTTCAATGTTAATTCTTCTTTGAGAGATGCATGTATCATTATATATCCATATTCCTGCAAAAGGCCTCATTGATCCGTGTATGTTTGTGTTGATATAAAAATAAACTGAATGCTTTACAAAAACAACAAAAGTTTTGAGTCATGGCAATTCTTATTCTGCAGTTTTACTAAAACAGTGTTATTGCATTTCTAGTAAGTAAATGCTTTCTGAAGATATTTAATACTTTCTTTTATCCTTCATGTCAAATTGCAAGAAAAAACTATACAAAGAAAATAAGATCTTTATTTTTCTTCAATTTTGTGAAAAATAAAATTTTTATTATACCACATAGTTTAAATTACTTTATTAAAGAGAACAAATTTTGACTACACTATTTTTGAAAATGCTACTTAACACAAGAAGAACATAAATTCTTTGATTTAAAAGATGAATCTCAACAAGCTACACTTCAAATATTGAAAAATGAAAAGCAACCAGCAAGCATCTTTTAGTGCTTCAATAAAGAAAAACACCACTGCAGTTGATACTTAGGAAATACTACATATACTTAAAAAAACAGGCAATTTATTTAGTGATGTATAATTAATAAAAGAAAGTATTGTAACTAAACACTGGGTATACTAGATCCAGAAAAAGTAAATACAAATAATTTCTTTCAAGAAGACTTGCATATTGGTGACATATATTAGCAAAAAATGTTACAGAGAAACTTGTAATTACTTTAGATGAAAGTACCAATACAATTTATTCCTGTTGCAACTAAAAATTCAGTATTACAAAGACTTTTGGGAACACTAACTGGAAGACTTTTGTGGTGTTGACATTTTCAAAAATGTTAAAGTATATTATCAATTATAGTTAAGAGTTATAGTAATTTCGTCACTGATAACACACCTTCCATGAGAGGGGGGGGGGAGAAATTCATTAGATTATTAAAGGACAACTTAATTTAGAAAAATTTGCATCAACACATTACTTGTAAAAAATTCGCGATTTTGCTAGTCACTAGATAAAATCATTGTAATTGTAAACTATATTCACATAAATGCAATGCATCAAATATTGGCAGACTTCATGCAAGAAAACTTCAGTGTTAATCTACCATAACGTTTAACATTTTGATAAAACTTTCAACTCTCTGACAAACTTTAAACTTTTATCAAGAACAAGAGAAACTATGATTTATCAGATGAAGCATCACACAGAAGTACTGCTTTTTTTTCTAATATAATAACAAAAAAAAACACCCTTAAGTATTAGCCTGCAAGGTAAAATGAAGCACATATAAAATGTGGCAAAAGATCCAAACGTTTAAAAATAATTATCATTTTTTTTAAATAGTAAAAATCTCTAGCTTGGATGCCTCTACAGAATGCTTCTCTGATCTAGCAAAACCATTACACAAGCAAATTTATGAATATAAAGCATTTAATATGAACATATAAGTGCCTTGGATTCTTTAACAGAAAAAATACAAACAGATTTTAAGATTTTGATAAACATTCCAGGTATAAAACTGGTGTTACAATTTAGTAAGATATCTTAAGTAGGTGGAGCAGCAAGTTTTACCTGGTGCCCATGCATGGGAAGTATTCTAATTTGTAATATATTGTGTAAAGAGGATTAGCTCTAATGCCGGTTTCCATGCACTATAGATTATGTGTTCATTCTTCAATAAAAGCCTTCAAAAGTCTACTCAAAGTAAGAATTTGCTTAAGTGTTTTATTATGATTGGGTAAAATAAATGTGTAGGAATTTTAAAAATTAGTATTTGAACTACATTTAATGGTTATATTCCAGGCTACAACAGAAAAATGGAATTATTTAAGTTAGAAGAAGATATTATCCTCAAATCTCTTTTTGATGCTCAAAAAGATCCCATGGAAATTTGGAAAAATGCTGTTGAACATCCATTTTTACAAAAGCCTGCATTCTATTTATTTTCTTTAGTGCTGCAAGTCAACATTTTCTCTCAAGACAAAAATTAAAACTAATTTAAAAACAAAGATAACAGATGCTCATTTAGAGAATCAATTTTAAGTCTAATTATTAGAAAACTTAAGTCATAATTTTCAATTATTTTCAAACAAGAAACAAATGCAACTATATCACTAATTGAAATTTTCTGTTGGATTGTAAAATTGTTTTGTTTGTATTGTTGCTATATAAGATTTTTATGATTTAATATTATAATTTTTCCTTTAATTTTTTATTTAATAAGGATATTAATGTAAATAATATTTTTATTTGAAATAGTATTCAATGCAAAATTTTTATTTAAAATATGAAGATAATATATACACACACATACATACATATGGTAAAGAAATAAAAAAAATAAAAGCAGCCTTCTTTATGGTTGCATGGTTAAAATGTGGTTTCTAATGGTAAAAGGTTCTTTGTCTCTGGTATAGAAAAAATGTATATTCATTTGAAAATGTATTTTGTAGCTCTCTTGTAAAGAATGATTAAAGAAAACAAATTCAACATTCCAGTCCATATTAAACATGTTTCTTTGAATTTTAACCTGTTGAGTATAAACACATACAGATTAATATGTATTTGATTATATTCCATAGCAGAAATTCTCAGACTAATGCCATGCAGTAAAGATATGCACTTTCACCATCCAATACAAAAAAAAACTGTGTCCACTAACCATTGAAAGAAATCTTTTCCCTGAAATTGCAAAATTTCATCTTTGTTTTTTTAGTACTCACTTTCAACAGCAGCCAAGTAACCATAGTTACCATTTTTTTCCTCTCAGAAATGATTAAATAAAGAGACAAGTTCAAATTCTGATTCCATTTTAAGTAACAGATTACAGCATCTTAAATAGATCAAAGTTCTCCCAAACAATATAATGAAAACTAGAGAGAAGTATCAACTCTCATAATTTAACTTAAATTTAAAATACAAAGCTTTAACACTTGTACAACTTTTATAATGAAACCTTAATTCAAAATTATTAATCTTTCAACAATCATAAAACAACCAATAATAATATAAATTTGCAAGCAATCATTTAAATTCAGACACCTTTGAATCAGGATTTTAAGGACATATATTTTTACCCCTTCCCCTCACATACACATTCATCACATCTTGCATGGTTTTTTCTCTTAACTCTAAAGCTTTTAAATTTCTCCTTTCAGATAACAGTTAAGGTAGATTTTTTTTAATTCAAAAATGGATTCTTCTAAATGAACATTTTAATTTTGATGATTGATTTTCATAAAAGATAACTAAATTACTCTTTTAATACAATTAAAATATTCCACATTGCAATATAGAGTAACAGTTGTATATTTAACATAATTCAGGTATTTTTTTTTTTTCTTTATTATGTTTTCATTTATAAAATACATTATACTAACAAAGAAATTAGTTGTAATGGTTTCTCATTTTCAACTAATTAATTTAATTGAAAGTGCATGTAACACACAGTAAGGTTTGCATATTCAGAAATATATTATAATCAGGAATGAATTATAATCTACAAATCATTTTAAGCGGAAGATAAAATTTTGCAACAAAAAAAATCACTTAAAAACCCAAAATTAATGAATAGGTTTTCTTAACATTTATGAATCAGATAAATGAACAAGTACAATTGAAACCTATTAGTTGCATCAAATCTCATTAACTTGTGTGTAGAATACAACAATCTAAGGAGAGGTATCCAACTTTTGAACACATTTTATTTTTAAAAAATTCAGCATCAGAAACATTATTTTTATGGAATAGTTTATGAAATTATTCAAAAATTGGTTTTCAAATAAATTAATAAAAATACTTTAAAAAACCTACAGTAGGTTAGACTTTTCCCTACAATGGACTTTCCAAGTTTTAAAAGTTTTTACAAATACAATAAGTAAACATTTACCTTAACAGCATTTCCTTATGCCTCTTATGTCTTGTGTTGTAACTCGTACTTTATCGGGATATTCTGTCTGTTCTTTACCAGCCATTTGCTAAAAAATTAAATAATTTCACAATATGAACACAGCACTGATTTTGCATTATAAATATAGATAAACCAAAATGCCCCTTCACTAAAAATCTATTGCTTTTCAAATTTTGAAATTCAAGTGACTTTTTTGAAAAACCTTAACAGATTTCTTTTTAAAATTCCAAAATTTTCTAAGAGACAGATTTATTTATTAATATATTGTTGAAGAAATTTGGATTAAGTCATTAAACATGCTTTTTAGAATGGAAACTAAAGTTTAAAGTTCTTAGTACTCTACATTAATAAGAAAATGAAGAGTTGCCATCAACAATCAAAATGCATCAATTCAACAATTAAAATAATGAAAGTAATAATTACATCAAATTAAGAACTAAAAAAGTATTCAACTAAATACAAGCATATATTTATTAAGAAGAGTACTTACTTTATTCAATATTGATTCTGCTAATTCCCTAAAGGCTTTCTCTATATTGATATTTGCCTTTGCACTTGTTTCTAAAAATCGGATGCCATGTTCTCGGGCAATCTATAGATGAAACATTACATTTCATTAATTGATAAAACAATATTTTTAAAAAAATCAAAAAAAAGCTAGAAAATTCAAACAGTAAAAAAATTACATGTTAATTTATAATTTTTTTCATAATTTAAAAAATTAAAGGTTTATAAATAAGTATATAACAAGAACACATATTTGAAATTTGATCAGGAGACAATATAAAATGCATAGAAATATTTTGATTCAGCAAAGATTCTTTTCACTATAAATGCAAATAAATAGAAATATTGATTTTGTTACTTATAGGTTTAAGTGGAAAGTAATGTGAAGGGTTTATATATATAATTATGAAAGTAAATATATATTTTTTTATTGCATATATATAATCAATAGATTCTCAATTTTTTTATAATATTTACAATCTTTCCAGCAACTTTGATTCCCTCTAAGGAAATATTAATAAATGAAATTATTACTACAGAGAAAATGCTGTAGAAGTCTACAATAACAATTTGATGAGGCTAAAACTGGATTGTAAGGGGCAGGAGATAAAATTTCCCATCTGAATTCACTCAACTCCTGTTAAAACTTTTGTGCAGTGTGAAATTGGGTGATATCTTGAAGAATCGCACTCCATTTATTTAGAATTGCAGGTTATTTAGTGAATAAAGCCAATTTAAAATTTTCATCAACAGTAAATGCTCAAGAGGGATAGTTTATTGATGTCAATCAGCTCAAAATAAACATCCCTTTCTTATCCTATGAAATAGGAAGCAAAAGCTTCTTTGTGTGAATGCAATCCTGGCTTTGTAGTAGGAATAGGTTTTTCTTGTGCACTGATAGCCTTTTTCAAGTAACATTTACAATCACTAAATTTAAAAAAGGATTTATTTCTTTTATTGTGATTGCTGATATGCAAATATTTATTCATTGCTGACAGTTTTTGAACTCTAAAATTGGTGTAGAGCCCAGATGTCAGCTCATGAAACCTTTCTTATTATTGTTAGATGTTTTACTGCTGTTTTTTGTGCAGAGAACTCTCTATTTGTTATAGGGAGTTCTGATTCTACCAGTGCTTTTAAATCCTCAGTATCCTCATCAATCTCAATGGGATGTGTGATTGCCCACCTCTTTGTTCATTTTCAATATTAAAATATTTTTCTTTGAACTTTTCAAAATAATGCTGAATTTTGAGCACATCTTTTAAATTAATTCTGAAGTATTTTCATAGAATCTTAACTCAAAAAATTTTTGGAAAATATATGCAACTTATACTATATTCCCTCCCTGGAAAATTAAAAATGTAAGTTTAAGGTAATGTAAAATAAAAGAGCAAAAGATATTAAAATAAGAGATAAAAGTAGTATTAAAACAGAATTTGGATATTTATGTCTTTGAATTTAGGTAAACCTGCATTACTTTTTGTTCAACCCTTTCTGTACAGCAACTTTAAGCATAACTTTAAAAAGAAAATAAGAAATCTAAGCAACATAAACTTACAGCCTCTCCTCGCTCCTTACTAATCATTCTTTTGTCTTCCATGTCACACTTATTTCCTAGAATCATTTTTTCTACATCTTCGTTTGCATGCTAAAAGACAAAAAAATGTGTAAAAAATTTACACTTGTTAAAAGTTTAATTAAAAGAACATTTAAAAATAAAACTTACTTCATCAATATTTCGCAACCACTTCGCAATATTATCAAAACTTTTTGGATTTGTTATGTCATAAACCAACATAATGCCCATGGCACCTCTGTAATAAGATGTGGTAATAGTATAAAAACGTTCTTGACCTGCAGTATCCCTAAAGAAAAAAACATAAAATTCAACAATTTCACAAATAAGAGAAATTTCTAAAATATGGGAATTAATACATTCAATTATATCAATAAAAATTGAACATGTAATATTTATATTATAATTTTATAATAATAAGTACAGAAAAAAAAATTAAGACACATTTTATAATTACAGACAAATCTAATACTATATTATATATATATTATATATATATAAATCATCAGTAGTTTTCAATTTATTAGTTTGAAAATGGCTATGAATTTATTAATATGAAATATCTTAAGTTATACATTTTTAACGATTCTATATGTAACAAGAGTACCTTTAAATAAGAAACATGCAAGCAGAAAAAAACATTTTATGTCATATCTATTGCATTAACAACTATCACAAGTTAAATAAGTAAAAAAAAAAGTTTCTTACCATATCTGCAGTTTTATTTTCTTTCCTTTAATATCTAATGTTTTAATTTTGAAATCAATACCTGTTAAAAAAAAAAAAAGAAGATAATAAATAAGCAGTTCAATGAAACAGCACTTAAAAAATAAAAGAAAAGCTTTTAAAAAAATAAATAACAGCACAACACTAATAATTTAATTTTAAGAAATCCTGATCTTTTTTTTTTTTTGCTTATTAAAAAATTTTAAATGCCAAGAAACATTTATAAAAAAATAATTATCTTCATTTAACAAATTCATTTTATTTGAAACCCCCAGCAAAACATAATTTGAATATTAACAGCATGCTGTATAAAGATGTTAATATCCATTATGTAATTGTTGTTAAACCTCCTACGAGAGAGAAAAATTACTAACAAATTTCAAATGTTAGAATACTTTTTAATTAACTTTTGTACAAATTATGTTATGTCTGAAATTTTACAACTCAATCACTTTATAATTAAAAAACTCAGTTTTTCATAAATTATTTTACTTTAAAAAATTTTAATTATTTCATTTTTAATATTGTCAACAGTAAAAATGTAAGAAAAAACTTAAAACTTGTTCACACTTTAATTTAATTTATTGAGTAATGATCATAAAAAAGACTCAAGAATTTATAACTGAATGATCAGGATCATGATTTAATGCATTTTTTAAATTCAAAAACAGTTGGAATTTCAAAACTTAAAAGAAATACAAAGTTTACAGATTTATACATTCTTTTCTCTTTAACCCTCTCCCAAAAATGGAATTGTATTGATAAAACCTCATGCTCGTATAAATACAAAAATCATCACTTCTAATTTTATTTTATCTAGATGTACGTATGCAAGAGCCTATAGATTAAAATAAAAATAAATATTTCTTAACTTTTTTGGCTTATAAACAGAAGCCAATGAAAAATTTAAGATCACTATATTAGCTCTAAAACAAGGAGGATTAAAATGTCAATAGGTAAACCACAAAGTTTTTGAAAATCTATAATGTTGATTTAGAACAGATAAATTATTCAAGAAAGCATTATTATATCTTAAGGTGACATGGTACAATTTACACAAAAATTTTTAATTTAAAGATTTTTAAAATTTTTTTGGTTGCTTCCTATGTGTGTATACCATGTAAAACAGATTTTGTGGTCAAAATTTCATAAAAAGCTAGCCATTTAATTTTTTAAGGGAAAAACTTAAAATTTGCGAAGTGATTTTAAAATGCTACTCCTCCTACAAAAATTTACGTATACACATGAAATTTGAATTACATGTAGGTCAAACTATGTATAACAAAAGTTGGTATGGGTTTTGCGATAACATGATTGGTATTTGTACAATACTTTTTATTAATGCTTATTGAAAATTCCATAAAAAATGTATAAATTCTAAGTTTAATTATTTTTTAAAAAATAAATATTGCTTTGATTCAAAAATGCATACCAACTTTTGTTACATGTACTATTAGCAATAGGTAAAAAAAAAATCAAAGCATTAGGCACAATAAAAAAAAAGTCTTAGCATTTACAATGAAGACAAACTAGTTATTTTATCTTTCTGAGATAAGTAGGTTTAAAGTTTTGATTTGCCATAGGGATGTGAATAAAAACGAACGTAAAAGCTATCGTAATTATGTGTTTTTTAAGTTTAGAGCTTTCAAATTTTGTGTGAGGTTATAGAAAAGTATATAAAAAATAATTAAGGCTAAAAATATTATATTTGATTTTTTGACCGATTTTTGACAATTGAATCGTACTGTGTCCCCTTAAGTTATGCAAAAAAGCTTTCCATTTCAATTTTTATTTCAATGTCCAATCATAATTACAATTATTTAATAAATTATTAAAATAGCTAAAAGTTTACATGAAGGTCTACTGAGATTATCTTGTAACTTTGAATCTGATATGATGAAGACAAGATCCATTTTTAGGCTTTTAATTTCGATATATATATATTCAAAAAGTACCAAAAGTTGAAATATATTCTTAAAGCTAAGTGAACAGTACAACAACTTTTTGAAAATCGTAAGTAAAATAATAGTGAATTACTAAAAATAATAGAGCAAAAAATTTAGCATTTTATTCCCTAAAAAATCTTGCTTCCACATCAATTTAAATATTGACATAATTTGAATAATAGGTATACTTTGTACAATATAAATATCTCAAAAATTTAGACAATGTGTCGGCAAGAGGATTAAATGTTAATTATTCATTTTGTATAAGTTATAAATATCTTGTAACGAATTTCATTTTATTTATTCTTCTTTTAATTTAGTGCACAAATAAAAGCTATTTTTAAATACGAAAACTAATAAAAACCGAATCATTCGAGAGAGAGAGAGAGAAACGAAAATCCACCATTTAAATTAAATTCATAGAGGAACGAGATCATGTGTTCGGAAATTTTCTAACAAAATACCTGTTAATTTGAATAATATAATTTTAAAAAAAAAAATTGAAACACGGCGACGTAAACAAAATTATTAAAGGCAGACATTTCGGCCGTGACGTAACATGTGATTAAAAAACGTCAAGAGCTCTCGAAAAGTCCTTGGGCAGAGATTCCTTACGGTGCGTCAACTTCCTTCAATACTTCGAATTAAGAAAACAAAATAAAAATAGCTACTAAAGATTCTTAATTACGATTATATACGTTCAAAGAATGAATGCATGATTCACTGCGCCTCATTTCCCCCTTGTTCTGTTGCGAGACGGGAAACGGAAAAAAATAAGTTATTTTTCAGAAACGTGCACTTTGCAACAATGCAACGATTAATCTAAAGTAAATAAAGATAAATATAAACTACCAAATCTTGATTTTCAAATTAAAAAAGAATCCAAAATCTAAGTTTACAACTACAAGAAATATGACTATACTATCTCAAAAAAAGAATTAATTTCATTTAAGAAAGTAAACAATTGTTTTGCTCATTGTGTGTTTGATAACTAGTTTACAAAAATCAACCACTACACAATGGTGGTGACAAAATTAGATAAATTGGAGAAATAGCAACAAATAATATGTAAAAACATATGAAATGAATGCACGTATAGTAATAGAAAGAGTACAAGAACCGAATAATTATTATGGAACATGAACTTTATCTTGCAGTTTATATATAATGCAGAGGACAGGATGTCATTACAGGTTGATTGATTGAACATTAACGTCGCACTGTTCAGCTACACGAGGGCTTTTGGCGACGGACCACGTAATTTAGAACCATGGTCAAGTGACGTGGACGACACCTGAGCTGGCACCCCCTCTCCTAACTACCACACCACACCACCGGGAGGATGTTTCAGCTCTCGACAGATTTAACGTGAATCGCTGCCCTACACGTCGAGTCTTTAGTGGTACTGGGCTCGAACTCGTGACAAGGCAAGCCACGATCCGATACCTATACTACTCGGCTACCGCGGCCACAATGTCATTACAGGAGATAGGATAAGAAGCAGGGTAATCAAATTGTAGGATTGCTCCAAATCTGGATCACAGTGACACTAAAATACTTCAATATTGGCATGAATGGATGAGACATGGTCATTTATGGCGCCATGAACGTAACCGAGTCGACCGAAAACGAACGACAGGACGAAGACGATAGAGAGAGTGATCGTCCTATCACCGTCCACAACCTCCAATGCACTCTCATCTACGATCCGACGTATAACTAGGCCACATGTGACTACAGTGACCATCGACACGCAATTCAGCGAACAGAAACTGAAGTCACGGAGGCCATTGCACCGGCCTCCCTTCACTATTATACAAGGGGAAAATACGTTTGCTGTGGTGCCGGGCACATTCAACCAGAGAGAAACTTCACAGAATGGAGAATTGTTTTCAGTGATGAATCCCATTTCAAACTGAGCGCTTGAGCTAGATGTGCTTGGAAATATTCCGATCGACGATGGGATACTCATGTAATTGTTGTCCGTCGCACAACCCAAGAATCAAGAGTTAAGAAATAGGGTTAAATTCCATTTGATAAAAGGACACATTTGTAATTCGTGACACCTTTACAGTACATTGTCGACAAGATTCTGCGTCCAATTGTGCAGCACTTCGTTTCAAGGACTCTTGTGAGCTTGTATTTAATCAATACCTAGCGGCACAAACGACGCATTTCTACTGCATGTCCTAGTGCTTCTCTAAGACTTCCTCAACCGATACGATCGCTAGATCTCTCGCTAACAGTACGTTGGCGATCTAATGAGTATCCGAACATCCCTAGATCACGCCGATCTAACTCACCATTTGGAACGTTATGGCAAACAATCCTGCAAAAGGACATCAACCAACTGTACGAGTGAATAACCAACCGAATCCAACTGCTTGCTATAATGCTGCCCCCCCCCCCCCTCCTGAAAGCTTTTTTTTTCTTTCTTTTTGATAAAACATTCAATTCCTATGATATTATTAGTGTTTCGTTACAAATACACACATGTGCCTTACATCCACCTATTTTCGTTCCATTCGGATAACTCCTTGGTGCATTGCTTTTTATGCTAAAGTGTACTTAAAAAATGAAATAATTTGTTGTTGAAAAGCAACTATTTAGTATTTAAACAGCTTAAAGTAATTAACCTCGAATTGCAATTTGCATGTTCAGTGGCAAGAAAAGATGTTTTCCTTCAATGAAAATTCTTTGAAAAATGTGATTGTGTGAAGAACTTTTCATGCATTTCGTAAAAAGAAAAATTACACAAATACTAGAGATAAACTGGTTTTAAGAGCACATATTTTAAAACCACTCTATTACATATAATGAACTACAAAATATCTAAAGAAAAGAAATCCTAAAATCTTTTAACTAAGCAGGAAATCCTTTTACCTCATTTGGTTTTGAATAAAATTCTAAAATTTAATGTATAATGTATATAAATTTTAATCATAAAAAAAAAATTTTAACTTTCCTTTTTCTAAAAAAAATAAATTGCGAAAGTTTCTAAACATTTTATAAGTGCAGTTTTTCACACTCTTCAAATAATTAAAATCCCATTGCGATAATAAAAGCTATACACAAATTCATTTTTTACTGCTTTTGTACAGCCAAAGATCAGACAAAGAAGTTCGCCAAGTGCAAACAGTCAACCTGATTAACTCTAAGTGACTTAAGGTGACCTAGAAACGCAGTATTTAACATTGCAGTTTCTTCCCATTATGATTTTATCAACATCACGCAAAGCTTATTCAATTAAAATATCATTAAACAATATTCTTTCTTATTTTTAACAATAGCTTTTTAAAGCTCTTAAGAAGATGATGTAAAAATAAGGCTTTCATTTTAAAAAAGTATACATGCACTATAAAATATTCGCAATATAATATACATATAAAGCAGAAGTTACTCATTCTCCAAATGGTGAAAATAAGTAGGAGGCTACTTGTTTGCGATTTAAGACACATTCTATTTTTTCATTAAGATAACTTATAAAGGGTATTGTCGTTTAGGAAATACAATTTCAAGAATGGAAATCGTGACTCACACACAGATAAAATATTAACATCGTAATCTCTTAATCACGCAGCCCCGGGTGGGTTTTTCTTCTAGATTCGACAATGCACCATTTTAAAAGAATTAATATACTGTAAATGTTTCATTTTATAATCATTTTTGTTCAATTTTTTTATTACCCTGTAAATTTGTAAAAGTGTCCGTCTATAAAATTTATTGCAGATAAAAAAAATAAAATCGCATCTTTTTTTGAATATTAATTATTTTGTTTTAAAAATGATTCTAAATCCAACTGATCCACTAAAACATGTTTTTAGATTAAAAATACAACGTGTTCATCTTAGAACAAATATGGGGGGGAGGGGAGAAAAACGTGTTTTTTTTAAAAAATCTCTAATAGTGTTTCGCATTTATATAGGAGTAAATCGGTAACTACTGATGTGTGTGAAAGTTATTTCTACTATATACATGGCTTCAAATCCACCTTTTCTTGCAACATTGTCTAATAAGCACATTTTAATTACTGAAACTACAGTTTAAAAGAAGGGGGAGTCGGATACATTTATTTGTTCTAATCCATATTAAAATTCAATATGGACTAAAGTTTTTAAATGCATTCAATATAGTCATAAATATTTTTTCAGAAAATTCTCATGTATTGTGAATGAAATCGCCACAGAGTCGAGAGCTTTTTTTTCTTCGTAACAAGAAAAAAACAAACATCCCATTTGATTTTTCCCCCATTTCTGACAATGGATTAGACCAGCGATACTCAACCTGCGGCCCGCATATGGGCCCCCAGACCTTTCCCGTTACACTAACAGATTCAATTATTTCAGAAAAATGCATTAAAATTTAGCGAGAAATTCTATCAATCAAGCAATCACATAGATCAATACTTGTTTACTTTTTGCAACTGTAAAGGTTAGTGATAAGAAATAACAGTGGAGTAGAGACCATCTTTATGGTTGAATCTAACTTTTTATTAACCCTCAGGTCTTCCAAACGAAAAATATCTAAATAATATATATTGTTTCAAAACGATAGGGACCTTGATCATATTTCGTAGAGAAAAAGGAACATGGATCATTAACTTGTTTGCTTTGTCATGAAAATGTTATATTTAAAAAATTTAATTTTGTTTGTAATTTAATTTAAAAATTTAATTTTTTCTTTCAATGGCTCTTTTTCTCTGGGATCTCTTTCAAGACGAAATAAATTGTCTTTCTTTAAAAAAAACTTTGCAATAGCAACAGAATATTTGGGGTGGGGGATCTTGAGACCATAGATGTAAGAAAATCGTAAATACCCCATAACTGGGTAAAAAATGTAAAAAAATTATTTTTTGCGAGTTGGTTTTGATAGAGTTCAATATCGTTTTAAAATAAAATCCAAAATTATGAGTGT
>BMAV01003104.1:389054-546858 GCA_019973955.1 Trichonephila inaurata madagascariensis
CTAACCACCATCAACCTATTCTGTAGCTGTGCCTATCCTTTGGAAAGCACTGATACTCTTGTTAATTTCAAAATCTTGGACAACACTTGTCAAATTATGCCCTTCTTCAAACTTGTCAATTATTTTACATGTACATCATAACATTTACAACTTGATGGTTCCTTGTATCACTATACTCTCACAATTTTGGCATCATGCTACTGATAATTGCATAAATATGACCTTTCTACTAAGTTGTTTTGATTGAAAAAAAAAATTGTTTTCTACAATTCCATAACTGTACACTGAAAAAAAAATGGACTTCCCATACATTTTGTATATATACTAACATATTTTTAATTAAATATGTAGAACATCAATTTTAAAAAATCTTTTAAATGATGTTTTAAAAAATTAAAATGTTTTCTACTCTGCAAAAAGTAAAATGTTCTTCACCCAAACATCATATAAAGCAATGAACTATACTACATGGGTATGTATATTTAAATGTATTTTACATCATAGCAATGATATTTCTTATGCAACTGTTTCCTGATTTTTATATATACATTATTCCTTAACTTGTTCAAAATCGAGCACAAGAAGGAGTAAAATTGGCTAAAAACCTGAATATACCATAATTGAGAGCTAAAATACAAATACACGGTCTACAAAAACTCTGAAATCATGAATATTAATAAATACTATGAACAATAATAATATTAATAAATAAAAATTAAAACACTAATGAAATAGATTGCAAGCATGTAAATACTTCTAAAAATTATAACATACAATTCCAATCAACACAGGATTTTAAAATATGTGAACTATAAACACATATCCTACCAAAATTCTCAAATACTACAAAAGCTTTTGCTAATGTTAAAGTTAAATATAATTTCTACTAAGTCCATAACAAAAAACATAATTTACAGAAAAGCTTATGAATCACTTAAAAATGCAATTTAACTCATCTAGGGATAATATTTTTTTATTTCAAAAGTTCAAGCATAACAATAGTAATTTGAGTTAATTCTAGGAGATTTAGTATGCTATATAAATATATATAGATATGATTTCACACGAAACAAATTAATTCTTAATTATCATGCACTGTCATTGTTCACAGATCTTTTCATTAACATGTCCTTTGGGTTCTTTGGGGCCATAATTAATGGCAACTCTTTTCCAACCAAACCAAGAAGTAAAGCGTGAATGAAAGATGCAAATTAGGAAGCTTTTAAATATCAGAAGTTAGAGTAAGCAGTGTGGCAATTTGTGGAATGTTATCATAGTTCGTGATTCTATTGTGAAGTGACAGCCATCAGAAGTTATTCCGGACATAGAGCCATTAGGTCAAGGTGCATACCATTGCACTCCTGTAAATACGCAACTTCCAGTAAGATTGGATCGTAGATCAAAATTAAGGTAGGATTGACTATTTAATATTAGGATCTGCGATAAGTATTGGAATTGAGTTGCGAGTTAGTTATTGATAGTGGTCCGGGTTAAGTTATTTCGGTATTATCTATATTGTGTGTTTAGTCATCGTAGATTCTCTCCCACATATATTATTCTTATCTAATCTGTTAAATATTTAAGTTTTAAGATCTTAATAAAGTCAAATTAAGATCATGGAAACCTCTAGTTCTTTCATTATTCCTACACCTCTAGTTCATGCTGATAATCAAGGAGAAGGGCACACGAGGGGGGCAACTTTACAACCTTCCCACCCCCTAATGAAAATAATGATTTTTGATTAACAAATTTGAGAGAGCTTTGTTACTGTTAAATTTTTCTTTAAAAAAAATCCTAAGCACTCACATGAAACCCCTGCAAACAAGGTAAATACAGTGATTCATTTATATAACAGAAATATTTTTAATACTTCCTTTACTACTAAAACTTTAGGCTTCTTCCAATTATAAAAACTCCATATTAAATATTGGGAAAAGTTTTAAACAATGTTTCACAATAGTGTTTATGCAAAACTATATTTCTGACAATTATGCTATCAGAGAAAAAAATAAGAGCTGAAAGCATTATTTAACACGACATTTTATCTATACAAAAAAGGGGTCCACGTTGTGTATTCCCCTCATTTCAAATTTTCAGTAAAAAATTTGAAGGAGGGAGCACTAATACCTAAAGATAATTCTATAAGTTTTCTCTCCTTAATCACAAATATTGAGAGAAGAACATCTAACATATCACGGTAATGTGATCAAGTATTTGGTAATTTTGATTCATATATGGCAAGTATTTCGTATCTCAAAGAATTTTAAAAGAATCCACAGAAAATTATTTTGCCGAGCAAAAAAAATACTGGGAGCTGTGAAAGGAGAACCAAGCTTGAAGAGGACATAGATGTATCCCTATTAGCAAAAGGACAATGAAATTTAATTTCTACAGTCACCCGTGCCTCAACCTTAACTGCACCTCTACAATTAAATCATGTTGGCTTAATTGCATTTCTTCAGTTTCACAGAAATGCTATGTTTGAAAAGGATTATATTGATGTAATGAACATAGCAGTGTAAAACAACGGTCAGCAGTAATTATCTGAAAAATTCTCATTCATAATTCAAGTTTGATTTCGAAGGGTAATTAGTTGACAGAATAGAGCTTACTACTATAATTGAATGTTCTTGAAGCTTATGGCCAAGGAGTACTGAATAATCATTTGAAATATCTGAGACACTAGAAGGAGAAGATATTGAGCATATTGTATGTCTTAACGTTCACTAGAATTAAATCTTTTACAGCACTCTGGGAGTGCACTTCGCAGATGCTTTACTATAAAAAAATCATACTCCTAAAATCATATAAAACTCAATTGTCTTGAGGGAAAAGGGACAAAAAAACTTCTTAAAATCCACCAACTTTTAAAGAATAACAAACATAATACATCAAATATGCATTAGCATTCAAAGAGTTAACTCCATATCTGCCTTTCGGTAAACATTTCCATCCCTATAAAATTCCTCTTACAGGAATTTTTTTTTTTCTATATAGTTAAATATGTACATAATAAAGAAATACTTTTATGGACCAAATATTCAAAAAATTTATTTTTTTTTAACTAGTCTAATAAAAATAACACCCAAAAATGTGAGTATTCTTTAGAAACTGTCAATAAGAATGGTAGAAACATCTAATATGAAACACAGTACATTCATCAAAGTGGCATTTTTATGAGATTTTTAGATCACAAGGAAGCAAAACCACCATAACATAATTATCTAAGTAAATTTCATAAATGCAGACAGTAATAAACACAACTGAAAATCAAAGCAAAATCAAAAGTTTTAGTTAAAAAAGAACTAATCTGAACTTTTCAAATTTAAATATCTCTTAATTGTATAATAGACATGGGGGAAAATATAAAATTCTACTTAAAGGTGCATGTTTCAGGAGCAAATTAATACTTTTAACGATGATTTCCAGGTATGTTTAAAAAATAGGTTGTAACCAACAAGAACATTCAGAAATATTGATATAAAGAAAATGTTTGAGAATGTTAATTTGATAAGGATGCTTCTGTTACACAAAGCTCACAACTAAAATATAAAAATTATATTGAGTACTAATCCACTTATTGTTTACCCAAAAGATATCTCTTTTGAGTACTTTTTAAAAATTGATTCTCAAAACTTTTTTACTGTAGTACAATATTCCATGGTATTGTATTTGCCTAAAATAATAAATGGTAATTATGTATCACACACACACACATACCATTGACAAATTTCACCAAATCAAAAAATGTTGCCAAATACCATCCACAGGCCAGTAGTACAAACTGTTCCTACTCATGTTCGAACACAGGAATAACAAGGACACCATTTAGGGACATTCTTGCATTGGCGATGTTTTTTTGTTCAGCAAAATTGGTCAATAGTATAATACATAAGCACCCAATAAACATATAAATATACCTAGAATACATATTTTTAAAACTGTACTCCCACTCATTAAAAGTTTAAATGAGAGACAAAAAATAAATGATACTGAAATCACTTGAACCAACAGAAAAAAATTCAGTTATTCTAGTTACACATAAAAATATCAAGAATACAAAATAAATTTTGTTTTTTTTCCACCTATATTTTGATCTTCTAAATAAAAGTATGCTTTTTATATTTTTTTTTTATTTCCAACAGCCAAGGTTACAGAAGACAACTCATCAAAAAAAGGACAGAAAAATACACATAAAATAACAAGAAAATAACATGCATGGCAAGAAAAGTCTATGAACCCAATAAGTCTCTTGTGTGCCAGTAACAGTTGCATGAAGAGATGTACCCCTCGTACTGGGCAATGATGAAGGTGGTCTCCATTCATCTCTTCCTGTAGGTCACAGAGAGTGCAAAAAAAGAGGTTTTACAATATGAGTTCAATGAAAATGTTTGAGGAGATGGTTGTGTCTGGTAGCCAGGTAAAACTTGGTAACTGCCTTATGTCTCAACCACATAAGAATATCTTTGAGATTATTCCACTAGATCTTCTCGAAGTTTCTCTTTGTATTGACTGAAAGTGAAATCCTTTATCTTTTCCTTATTAAGCAGTTGACAGTGGTAAGAGTAACAGCTTTTCTTGATTTTTTTAAGATAAAAGCTCCCTTCTTTGGAGGGTGGTCTGCTAGCACATTACTACCTACACCTCAGTGTCCCGAGATCCCCAGTAAGACAATTTCCTTAGAAAGCCCAAACAGACCCTGAAAGTTTTTTTTTTACACCCTAGGATGCTGATAGAGAAGGGAATAGAATTTAAGTTCAGAACCAAAATTGCAGCCTTTGAATCACAAAAGATAACAGCCTTCATAAAACTATTCAAATGACAATGTGACAGGGCTACCACGAATGGCAGCGCGAGCCACTTCACTATCCAAACAGTTGTGCCTTTACAAATTGTAAAATAAAAGGAGAAAAGATGGCTGTAAATTCTCCTGACGCTGCATAGTCAGTATCCCTCAAAAGGTTTCAGGATATAGGTATCTTTATGCATGCATAAATACAGATATAAGCATTCAGTACTAATTACTGCTATTGGGTTTCCTCAAATTAAATTATACCACAACATTCAATTACAAACTTTCCTTTTCACAAAATTGTCATATTTTTGCTAACTGGCCTCTAATCTTTCAAAAATTTGTATAACAATTTGTTAAATATTTTGAAGATCTTTAAAAAAAATAAACTTCAATTTCTCATGTTCTAATGAGCATAAAAACTGCAAATTTTATTTCAAATATATATATTTGCTTTATGATGCAAACTGACCCAAGCTTAGGATATTGAGAATTAAATTTTCTGCTTAACACCATTTTCCAAGAATATATTTAAGAATCTAATGAGAATTAATTCCTCTCCATTGAAAAGTTAAATATTTTAGTCAAATTTTATGAACAGGAAAATAAAAACCTTATTGATAAATTCCTACAAATGATAGAATTTAACTAAAATATATGAATTAAGTTTTTATAAAATTAATATCTTATAGCTCAAAAATAGTTACAAACTACCATAAAAGGAAAATTATCATTGCATTCAATGTCAAAGTAACTAACATTTCAAAAAATTTATGCACTATATTTTAACATGCCGAAATTGAAACTACTGTATTTCCTTGAATCTAAGTCGCACGATTTTTTCCAATTATAATGCTACCAAAAATCGGATGTGGCTAAGCATCGAAGACAAAAAATTTGTTAGATGGAGCAATTACAGATTCATGCAATGGCATAACGTACTCCCCCCCCCCCCCCCGCATGCGGGGGGGGGGGCGGGGTTCGGGGGGGGGGGCAAAGCCTGACTGACACCAAGTAAGTATGGTTTTTCAATCCTTTGTACAATCTGGCTTGGGGTCCAAAACCTGACTTTGCAGGGGGGCCCTAATGTTCTGTTACGCCACTGGATTCATGCATGTTTTTAAAACTTTATAATACTGGTAAAATAACTAATTACTCACTTCTTATTCCTTCTTTTAAAATTTTAATTTTATAAAATTGGATATCGATAAACCATTTTACACTACA
This sequence comes from Trichonephila inaurata madagascariensis, assembly GCA_019973955.1. Taxonomy (NCBI): domain Eukaryota; kingdom Metazoa; phylum Arthropoda; class Arachnida; order Araneae; family Nephilidae; genus Trichonephila; species Trichonephila inaurata. Next base: position 395,074 of record BMAV01003104.1, read on the forward strand.
TTTCATTTTTCACAAAAATGTTTTGAGAATTTGGGGTGCGGCTAAGTATTGATGGCGGCTTAAGACTCAAATAAATATGATTATTTATTGATAGTAAATTAACTAAAAATTATACTGATTAATAATCAAATATTTATTAACTAACTTGAGAAAGTATACATTCTTAAAAAATATCTTAATGTCATATTAATTCTTCAAAAGAACTAGAATATTAAAAGGAGAGTTTTCACAATAAAATAAAACTATATCAAATTAGACAAAAATTTTAAAATCGTATTCAGTCCGTCAAAGGGATAATTTTCATCATTAGTTAAAAGAGGTTCTCATGCATTTTTAATTTTATTTTTTAAACAAATATTCATCCTAATACATGAGTTATACTCAAAATGATCAATAGAATAAACCATTTATCTACATAAAAATATTTCAGTGAAAACAAAGATAAAACTCATATACTCAAGTTATTCTTTTTTAAAGCGACAACACACACAAAATCTTTTAGTAAAAGGCATTTTATAATGAAAAATTGACAAAAGAATATTAATGTGAGAAAAATACAAACAAGTATGGTTTGATTGCAATGGACTAAATTCATTTGACGTCATTAGTCACATGATAACTGAGCCACGTGTTTTCAGCCAATCAGTTCATAAATTAATGGGATGTCATATTTATATCATAAATATAATCATGCGTTTCCAGCCAATTAGTTCATGCGCTTCACTGTTGCCAACTTTTGCTTTTTGCAGGAACTTTCTTTTAGAAAGTACATATTTGTCAATGATATAACAATGCCCACAGTTAAACAAAATGCACTTAATTTAAAAGTATTTGTATAATGTAAGTATTTTTTTTAATTTTGAAGACTGTTTGAAGAATTTCAGCACATGAACTCTTTACCCAATCATCAAATTTTAAATGTTATCTAAACTTTAAAAGTTGACATACTAAGTTGTTCAACTTGTAATCAATGGGAAACACGTGATTGCCGTTATCATGTGACCATCATGAATTTAGTCCATTTGATAATTTTCAATTTAACTTAATATATAAACATTGGTAAGTATAACAAAATATATATCTTGAATCAGATCAAACAGATAAAAAAATGATTAATCGAAGTCATTACAAAAAAAAAATGTATTAATGTTAACTGAACATGGTTAAATGTAACATAATTTTTACTAAACTTTCATTTTTAATGTGTTATAAATCATTATAATAATTGACAGTAATGAAAAAAAGTAGATGTATGCCATAAGCATACATCAATAAAAAAATACATATACAAAAAAAATAAACACTTCCTTGCAACAATAATGGAAAAGCATGATTGATTCATCCAAGCATAAATATATTTTTGTATTAGAACACAGCAGGAAGGGAAAAATACACAGGCGAGTAATATCGAGGTACTTGTGTATTATCGCAATTATTGCCAACTCTATTAATTGCTTGCTAAGTTGGCTATCCCGATTCCCTATGTGTTGTACATGCTGAATTGGCAGCAAGGTGCTTCATTTCATATAATGTCGTCAACAGGTTGCAATAATACGTAAGCCCCAATATCAATATGTATTATCTAAGAATTTTCAACATTTTGAATTACAATTCTACAACCAAAAAAAAGTATTTTAAATAAAAAAAAATGTAAATAATAATAAAAGTTTAATTTGTGTTTTTGACATAATTTAACTTAAAACATTTTAAAAGATAAACTACCTTACATGCAATCTTTCAAAAAGTTCATAAGTAATTTATTAACTGCACATTACACAAATTAATAAATAATCTAGTAAATTCTAAGCACACCACCCTAAATATATTCTAAAACAGAATACAAAAGAGAGTTAACACTTTATTAATGAAGGTCTTCCGGTCAAAAATATACTGAAGAAAAAACAACACTTGAGCAAAACATACCTTAAAACTTGACTACATCAAAATACGTAAAAAAGGCAAAACATTTATAGGATGGAATACACTTTTTCCATCAAATATTTTTAAATAGAAAAAAAGAAAACAATAATAAGGTTTATTTGTAATGCCTTACTTCAAACACAGTGAAAGAAAACAAACCCCACAAAATAAATATCAAGATGAAAAAATAGAAATTCATCAAAATATATTTAATATTAAATGACTGAGCAAGAAAGAAAGTAAAGATATACATTTAAAAAAACACCATCAAAAAAAATATTTTTAACCTTATTTACTCTCGAAATTGGGAGAAAAAACACATTTCCCATTGAGTATTAATATAACCATATTACGAAATATATTTTTATCAATCTATTAACCTTTAAGATTTACCAGTTTAATGCAAATACTTTGAAGTAGTACAATCTTGACTTAACTCTATTGTTCAGACTAAACATAAACAATGACTGCAGATAAACAAAGTAAGCATATTTCTTATCAAAATATCAAGCAACTTCATTCATATAATTTCGTGAAGATTATAAATTCATTAATGAATTAACAAAAAAACAAATTCAATTTAATTATTTAAGTGAATATTTATGTAAACATTTAAAGTATGAAGTGTGTCTTTGGATTTATAAGAGACGGAAATGAAAGTCTGAATGATGAGAAAATTGATACATACCTTTTTAAATTCAAAATTAAAAACAATTTTAACTTTAGATTTGAAAAGGAAAAATGAATATGACTAATAAGGAAAAGAAGACATTTTTCCCCCTCCATTGTCGGTAAGAAAAAAAACAGTGCTTAGTATTAGAAATAAGATCAAGCGATGTTTCAATTAGTCTAAAATATATGTCTAAAAATATATAATAATGATAAGAAAGGAAATTGCTCTATTTATAAAGGTCTGTCAATGCAATAATTTTGTCATGTAGTAGTACAGAGACTAATTTAATGAATTAATTTCTAAGAAATTAAAAGGAAAATATGAATCATTACGAAAAATGTGACACTTCAGTAGCGATTTATACTAACAGAAATAAATACATTTCTACATTCAAAACTTTTCGCGAAAAAGCATTACTCATGACCGCAACTTACCTATAGTAGATATGAAAGTCGTATTAAAAGCATCGTCTGAAAATCTGAATAAGATGCAGGTTTTTCCAACACCAGAATCTCCAATAAGAAGTAGTTTAAAGAGTAGATCATAAGCTTTTTTAGCCATTCTTCAAATATATTGAGCAACGCAGTGCCTTTAAAATGGCTATTTATTTTTAACTCTCAAACCCAGCACCGTGTCCGACATTAATGAAATATCGTTATCGTACTGTGGCATTGCCACTCATGGTTTCAATCTTTTGTTTACAATTGGAAATCGTAACTACAGCATGAGATCTCCATTCATTCGTTTCTTTAACCAAATTGCATATATTCAAAACAATTTCTTCAAATAACTTACACTTTATCATATAAAATAGTTCGTAAAAATGTCTTCACGCTAACTTTGAAAAAAATGATAAAAGAAAGTTTAAATTTAGAAAAATGAATCTTTCCCGGAGGATTATCTTTCAAGTGAAAGTGTTAAAAAAGAGAGAAAAATTTCTACATATTCAAAATGTCAAATATTTTTTTTTGGTACAAATTAAATACTTCATTATTCTAAACTAAAAAATTTACTGTTTAATTCATTGCAACTAAACCCATCAAAATATTAAACACCAGGACTTTCGACATAATTACTTATTAATTCTTTAGTTGACTTTTCATAAATTCATAAGGTTCGTGAATGAATGAGTATTTGTTAACGTTTCACTATAAAGTAACATGAAAGCTATTGGTCTCAGACCTTGTAGTTTTGAACCTCGGTCAAGTGACGAGAACGACACCTCAGCTGACATCCTCTGTCCAAACTACAATCCCATGCCAACAGGAGGACTTTGAGCCATGACATACTTAACATGCATCATCCACTCAACATAGCAGGTCTTCAAGAGTACCGAGACTCGAAATCATGACATGCTGGTCTTGAGTTCGTGACTATAACCACTAGACTATCATAACCTCTTTATAAATCTCGCATTAAGAGTCATTCCCATCAAGGCAGTAAGGAGCGAGCAGTAAAGTTGCAGGAAATCAGGGATCCTTTTGCTAACTTATTAATTCTTCTAGATAACACTCCTGGATACTCAGAGAACTCATCCCATGCTACAGAACTTCATAGATCCAACTTTCAGATCAGGGTATTATTTGTATCTTTAAAATGTATTACATAAGATAATCATTTCAATTGATTTAAAACATCATTAAATCAAAATCAATTCATGTAATGAAAGGAAAGAGATTACAAAATTGAAATTTGCGTCAAAATCACAACACTTTCGGTAAAATAAATAAATTGATCAACATTGAATGCGTTTTGAAGGAAGATATGGGTAACATTAATTGATATCTTGCTTAAATCTGCCGAAAATGGAATTAGGAGGATGTTACAATTTATTAAATTGATCAGAGGCGAAGTTTTTTGATATTGATAACGTTAAATTTATTATACGTCACTTGACCATGGTTCAAAATTACGTGGTCCGTCGCCAAAAGCCCTCGTGCAGCTGAACAGTGCGACGTTAATATTCAATCAACGTTAAATTTATTAAGAGAAGAAGAAATCGGTTGAAGTGAATTTAGAGCAATGATATCCCAAAATATTTGTCAAATAGATTCTGAAGACGATAGCTCAAACGAAGACTGTGAAGTTACAAATTTTACTCTGAAAAAGTTATGGGAAAAACTTATCTTATGAAAAAAGTCTAGAATAATTTTCCTTCATTGAAGATCCTTGAGACGAAAGAAGGGTTGAGAAATCAAAAGGAGCTGGACAATTGTGTATTTCGGTACAACAAGATCTACTACAAAATTGTAAATGTCAGCAAACAGACTAAAATAACATGTATTTTTCTTCTCATGAGGCAAGTGAGATAAATTCTTAATACAGGAAAGAGTTCAGGAGAGTAAGAGTAAGAGAACACTTATGTCGCCCTATTTAGTGACTCAGGGGCTTTTGGCGACTGACCTCGCAATTTCGAACCATGGTCAAGTGACGAGGACGACACCTGAGCTGGCACCTCCCTCTCTTAATTTCCACAACACACCAACTGGACGACGTTTGAGCTCTCGACAGATTTAATGTGTATCACTCCCCTGCAAGGCGGGTCTTCAGAAAAACTAGGCTCAAACTCATGATACACCACCCACGAGTCCGTTACCTTGACCACTATGCTACCATGGCCACAATGAGCTCAGAAAATGATACTGTTCGATTTAAAAAGTGCTCTCATCTTATTGTGGGAAGCAGTGATGAAAAATAAATTTAATAAAAGGTCATATTGAATTAAAAGGAAACAGAATTTTTTTTTCATAGGTTTATGTTTTTAATAGATTGTTGTGTGAATTTTAAAAATGTATCTACAGTAGGTCATTTACACTTCATGGAAACGATTTTGATGGTTAATTTTTATCAATAAATACCGTATTTTTTGTGAAAAAATTGCTTCTATTTGATAATCAGGATTCTTGACAATAGCTCTAGCTCGAATTTTTTTATGAAAGTAATCTTTTTCTTAGCAAATGCAAATTTTCACACACACACATGCAAATTTTACTCCATTCCTCTTGAACCACTTTCCAAAATCCATTCAGTGCTGTTGGATGCCATTTTATTGAGGCTCGTTTTAATAAACCGAATGCACTGAAGTCCATTACAGAAGCATAGGGTGATTTCACACGTATTTCATCACATGGGACACACTTTATTCCTGTGTTTCTGATTCTTTTTTTGCTAAATAAATGGCAGTTGACTTAGACGCGTGACTAGGGGCTTTGTCCATATGAAGCTCAACTTTTTATCAGTGTCTTTTCTATATAAAGAAATTTCTTCAAAAATTGGTTTTAAAATATTCTGCTGATAGTAGAGTGAATTAATTTTGGCTTTACTTCATACTTTTTTGATTTTTAATTTGCCGTTGTTAGAAAATCCTGCAACTACCATGATTCCCTTTGAAAACTTTACTGTAGACTGACAATGCCATTTCATACAATCATTCCCTTCAGTTGTGCAATAAAAAATTTATCTTTCATTGCATCACTTAAATGTACCCATACCTCCTCGAGTATTACCACAAATTTCAATTTTTCAGCAGCTAGGTATTTTTTACATAATTTCCTACCAGTTGCTTTTCTTTTAGCAATATGTTTTAAAAAAAAGGAGACGAAATTTAGATTTAAACATTTATTTTTACTTTAAATCTTTATGAATGATTTTAATTATAGTTCCGGGGAAGACATTCGTAGTTTCAATTCAATGAATCTTTGATTCAGTGGATTTTCTCTCTCTTTTAGCATCAGAGACTTCCCTTTTGATAGTTGCCTGCATTTGATCAGTCTTAGGATGAAGTTTCGTGGTCATGCTTTCATTTTTACTTTCTGCTAGATCTTTTTCTCTTTCAAATTTAATCTTTATATATATAAATCTTTTGTGTGTGGGTATGTGTGTGTGATTAAACTCCTCCTAAACGGCTGGACTGATTTTGATGAAATTTTTTGTGTGGGTTCAAATGGATTTGAGAATGGTTTAGATTCATAATTCGGTCCGATATCGCAATTAGTTAAAAAGATATTAATTAAAATCTTTAAAAACATTCAACTCAATATTCACCTGCATTGTTGTAACAACGTTATTGTTATAAAAATGACGTAAGTTTTGGCCTCGAAAATCGATTTTCAGCCCAAAAGGCCAATGATGATGATGAGTTTGGTGTTTTATGGCGCAAGAGCCAGTTTTGGCTATACTGCGTCAAACATTCATAGGTCTGTGGTCTGGACGGGAAAAGGAGAAATTGGATGACAAGATGGAGGGTCGAAAATAGAGAAGGATCACTGGGGTACCCCGGGGTCGTGACACCCGTGTTTACCAAAGATAGTAAACCCCTTGGGAAAAGGAAAAGATCACTAAGGTACCTCGGGATTGTAACACCCGTACCCACCTAAAGAAGGGAGCCCCCTGAGGGGGGCAAAAAGGCCAAACCGGGTCTTCACTGTTAAAAAAAAATGAAGACGTATCATGCTTTTTAGCGTTTTTAATTAATATCTTTTCAAATATTCTTTAGATATGTAATTCTTCTTTGCGTGTGTATGTGTGACTGAACTCCTCCTAAACGGCTGGGCCGATTTGGATGACATTTTTTTTTGTGTGGATTCGAGAATGGTTTAGATTCACAATTTGGTCTAATTTCGCAATTAGTTAAAATGATATTAATTAAAAACCTTAAAACGCATAATTATTTTACCCATGTGTGCTGTTTATTCTGCTAATGCGCGGCAAGAAAAAAAAAGAAAAGAAAGGGGAGAATTTTCCGATATTTTCCCCGTTTTTAAAATTGCAGTCTAATTTTTTATCAAAATCAGACAAGAAATGATTACAGAATCGGAAAGATAATTCATTTCGCCACGATACGGCATATATCTTTATATATATAATTCTGTGCGTGTGCATGTGACTGAACTCCTCCTAAACGGCTGGACCTATTTGAATGATATTTTTTGTGTGGATTCAAGTGGATTCGATAACTATTTAGATATTTTATTTTTTATTTAGATTCACAATTCGGTTAGATATCGCAATTAGTTAAAAATGCGCCAAAATTATGTAAGGGTGCGCGATTGTTCATAGAAAAACCATGGGCAATATTCTTGAGGCCACTAATTTTAGAGGCAAACTTCAGGGTGAAGTTGTACTTTTACCACAGATCCCAATGATTTTTTCAGACTCACCGACCCATTCAAATGTTTGCAATTTCCAATTCGCTTGGCATTTGCTATGACCATTAATAAGTCACAAGATCAAACAATGACAATTTGTGGCTAAGGTTTAGAAAATCCTTGCTTTTCGCAAGGCCAATTATATGTTGCTTGTCCGAGGTTTGGTAAACCATCGCATTTGTTTGTTTATACCCCTCAAGGATTAATCAAAATCATTGTACATTCAATGGCATTATGATAAATTTATTTTTTGCGCATTAAAAAAATATACCTGTTATGAAAATAGCTCGAGTTTTATCTTTTTTACCCTTTAATCAAAACAAGTTTAAGTTTCTATTCAGAATAGCTTCTATATTCCACACACACACAACTTAGTTTATAGAAAATACATAATCACTCGCAATCCATAGGTCGAACTGTGGTACTGTACATGTGCTGATGTCAGGTATTGTAATAACTTTCTTTGTAAAAATTTTCATCAAAACGGTCCAGATTGTTACAACTTATTCAAAAAGGTTTGTAATTTTTAGATTTAAGACGTGTGTACAGGACAACGTCTGTCGGGACCGCTAGTATATTATAAATATCTTTGATTGAGATGCAGTAGCCAAGATTTTTACACCACTTTTTAATTTGTGGATATGAATAGTTCTCCTTGGAAAGCGCAATTACGTAACCTTCGAGTCCTATAACATTTTTAGGAGCCTTTACTAAAATAAATCTTTTATTTTACATTCCAATCAATTAGCAGACTACTATTCTGAAGTTTCCAAAGTTTCATCTCAAAATGCAAACGAGAAAATGAATTACAAATTCATTTCCATAAAGTTTGAACAACCTTCTGTGTGTGTGTGTGTGTTGTGTGTGTGTGTGTGTGTGTGTGTGTGTGTGTGTGTGTGTGTGTGTGTGTGTGGTGTGTGTGTGTGTGTATTCTCTTTTATAAGTATTCGAAAGTATCTCTCTCAATATATATAGTGAGAGAAAGAAAGAAAAAAGAACACAAACACACACAAGATTTTTTACTCCTTTTCTCTAGTTCGTTCTAATCAAAGAGCGAGAAAATAAGAATTATTCACCAATAGCCTGAGAAAAATCTATTCCTCGGTTTTATGTTTTCACAATCCCTTAATTTCATCTGTATAATTTTAATTTATGCTATAACAGTAAAATGAACAATTTTAAACCAAATAGCTTAGATGAAGAAATAGGAGATCTTCTGCCCCAGAATCCCATCATTTACAAACCCTTTCATTTCAGAATTTTCATCCTAGAGTTTCGTAAGTTCCATTGATAATAGATTTCACAATTTTGATTTATTATAACAAGAAATCTAGGATGATATCTTATTCTACTCAACAAGGATCAATTTCATTTAATGTGCCCTACCAGTCATTTTTTTTGCTTGACTTTATTTATATAAGGATTATATAAAAACCCGTCTCGGCTGACTGTCACTTTTTGACTGAATGAGTAATGGTGGTAGGCCTAGGCCTATGCATGGACGACGGTCATCACATGCAGCCAGTAGACATATCGTCCAAAATTCCCAGTTTTTCAGAGAAAGCAACTGGAAATAACATTTAACCGTTGAAATTATTCGAATCATGATCTTATTAAGGCTGAGTCGAGAACGATACGAAGCCTTCATTGCGGCCGATGTCCTGGGCCCGAACCTAGTTAGCACATGCCTTAAGACATCCCTGCTTGCCTTCAGAAATATTACAGCGAACTTCTCAGAGATTTCGCAAACTAAATCCTTAACCAGTTAGTTAAACGATTCACATCAGTAAAAAACGTCGGTGTCAGTCTAGAATCAGAGACTTCATCTCGGGCGAAATGAAGTCTCTGATTGGCTAGACACTTGACACTCGACGTTTGTACGCCTTGGTGTGAATTCAGCTTTAGTACTCCAGAATCAATCAAGTAATCCACTGTAGAGGAAATTTAACTCTTATTTTTTCTTCTTGGCAACTGATTTAATTTAAAATGGAAAAGATCTTCTGAATATTCAAAAGTTTAATTAAAATGAACTTAATTATTATTTATTTATTAATTTGTGAATGTATTAATATTTTAATAATAATGTATAAGTTTTATTTGCCAAATATTATTTTTTTGCAGACGATTTATTTTGTAATTTGTTTCTTGGCTAAAGTAAAATGTTTCTGGCATTAGAATAGAATTTCAGTTAGTTAATGTGCTGTCAATAAAATGTAGGTTTTGGAAGATATTCTGAATTAATATTTATCTCCAAATTTACCACTTATTCCACCTAACTGACTCACATTCTCTGCACTGGTGACCCGGACGTGATAAAATGGAGAATGATTCCGAAGATTCAAAATTCGAATTTAAAAAGGAGGAAAAGGATACTAATTGCATTGTAAGCGTTAGTGTTAAGGTTCCGCCATTTTAGAAATCTGATCCTAGAAAACAGTTCTTACAGATCGAGGCTCAATTACGAAATAGTAAGATAACAACCGACTCAAATTGCGTGTATTGTGATAAATCCACCAGCTAATGTTAAATATGACACGATTTTTGATCGTATCATATTTATCAGTTTTTTAAATAGATTTTTTGAAAATATATTAAAATTGTAAGAAGTTTTGAGTTCTTGATGTTTCACGAGATATCGATGATTTAATGAACAAAAAAAAATTTTTTTTTAGTTGTCTCGATCGATCAAGTATAAAATGATCAACAAATAACCTTGTTATGTTCAATTTTCATTTGATTTGAAATCTAAATGATCTGAAAAAATCGAATTGCATTTTATGATTAAGAAGAAAATATGGCTATTTTGAAGAAAGAGGTAATAATATTATGTATCTTAAAATCATTCTGTAAAACTCTATTTCACCTCACTTTTGGTAAAGAGAAAAAACAAATTCAGCCAAATTGTGCCCGCAGCTCATTTTACATGAACAAAGCTTTTATCCAATATAAAGACAAAATATAAAATCTTAAAATATAAAATCGTAGATCAGTTCACGGCTTTAAGCGACGGTGAAAAAAAGTAATGCTAAATGGGGTCAAAGCTTATTTTTCTGTATTGAATTTCTATCCAATATGACAATAACAATTCGGCAAATGATAAAAATACGTGTGTGTTAAAATAGAAATTAATCTTGGTACTTACGTTTTACCGCAACAATCCCCAACGTTTAAGATAACTCGCCAAGTTGGCAACCACAATTTCGCATGTGTCGTATGCGCTGAATTGGCAAACATGTGCTTCTTTGTATAATGTCACCGATAGGTTGCGTTAATACGTAAGTACCTTTTCTTTTCAGAAAACTTTAAAAAGAAATTAAACAAAAGTAGAATATCGTTTACCCGAATCAGGAAACCCGACACCGTTCGGTAGGGATTGTTCGGATAACCGAATGCGATCCAGCGATATGAAACCGACACTATACGAACATTGAAAATTCCAGGGGGAAACGTGCTTGAAAAAAAAGTAAAATAGGTGCAAAATATCGAAATTTTTCCCTTTTTTTGCGGAAAATAATCACTTATTTTTCGTTGCACCATTGTACATCTTCGTTTTTTCGCTGTAAGATCTCTGAAAAAACTGGTCCGGATATTTGACGCTCCGGATAATTAACGTTCGGATAAACGACGTTCTACTGTAATTGAATTTTATTAGCTTTTATGATTATTACACAATTCTGGATATCTATAATACTATTTTATTCACATAGTTTATTTCATTTTGTTGACATTAATTATAAAATTAATTTTTATCTTTGAATTATATGTGTGTTTGTTTTTTCTCTATCTCTTAGATAAATTGTAATTCAAGAGGAGAATTTAAGAAGAGCAATCCTCTCGAAATTCAAAAAAGCAACAGCGAAACTCTTTGTGAAAACATCAGCGAAAAACAACTAGATATAAAATATTCGTATGCTGATCATATGTCGGCCTTTAATACCTTGGCTCTTTGGAGTGATCCAGCATGGATAAATACAAGCGAAAGGAATTCTGTCCATTTCACAGCCGTGTCTGAATGGGTGCACCACCACAGAATATGGATGGCTACGAACAAAGTCACCGTAGCAGAGATTATTGGAGGTGTCAGAGGTGTGATTCCCAATAGCAAACTCGCAACTTACGGAGATTACAGGTTTTGCTCTCTTTTATACATATAATTTTATTCTTACACTTTTTTTTACATACTTTTTTAATATTTACAATGGAGGCGATCAAAAGAAATTAGTGTTTATATACAGTATTTACTCGAATCTAACCCGTTTTTTTTTTCTTAATATTAATGCTACTGAAAATCAGGAGAGGCTTAGAATCGAAGGCGGGAAAACTCTTTGGATAGGGGAAATTGAATTTGGTACTGAAGATTAGAGCAATAACAGGTTCATGAATGTATTTAAAAATTTGTAATACTAGAAAGAATTAATTATTCACTTCTCTTATTGGTTCTCCTTTTAAAATTGTATAAATAACGGATATCTTGATATAAACACCTTTTTACACTATTTGTTATTTTTTCACCAAAACGTGTTGAGAATGTAAAATGAGGCTTAGAATTGATGGCGGCTTAGATTTGAATAAATGCGGTATATATATATATTTAAATATATATAAATCAATCACAATTTCACAATCAATTAAAAAATGTAATTATCTGAATCTTATAATATTAAATCCCATTTCAAAATATCAATGGAGAATACAGAAAATAAATTTTCAACGTTTTCAAACAAAATTAGAAATTTATAAAATAAAAATTTATAAAATATCCAAGTGCAACCTCAGACTTAGGACCGATAAATAGGGTTAAACTAGTTTGATGGCGCCAACCTTCCTCCTATTGCAACTTGGTAAGTTAATCTGGAAATATCCAATTCTCAAAAACTAAAAATTTAAAAAGTTAAAAAAGTTAATACTTAAAATATTAAACTATTCGCCATCGCATTCCGAAAGATATTATAACATTAAAATGTTAAAATTCTAAGACAATTAAGTGCGTAATATAAGTAAACCATTGAACACCAAAGATGATGCACACATCTTTAAAAATAGTCGTATGGGGAAGAAAAATATCAAAAACCCGAAAGTTCAAATTAAAAACCCCATTATATTCAAAAAAATGAGTAAAAACCGGGATTTCCCTTAAATCAAAAATCATTTTCATTTTTTTTTGGGGGAAATTTGTCAACTAGATTCAAAACAGAAAACGGCAATGTTTATGGAAAAACAGTTGGTGTGTGTGTGTGTGTGTGTGTGTGTGTGTGTGTGTGTGTGTGTGTGTGTGTGTGTGTGTGTGTGTGTGTGTGTTCTGAGGACTACAGTTGCTGTTTCTACTTTTTTTTTATCTCTACATAGTGACGCTATTTTTCATGTTGCGAATACCGTTCCAGCTCCATTTTAATTTTATATTTTGGATAATGAAGGTCAAGATTTAGTCACTAAACAATCGATGTTATCATTTAAAATTTTATTACTCTTACCATAGTTGTACTATTATTTTTCCCATCATTTTTGAGTGCATACCCTATAATACATGTTTAATTTATGTTATTTTGTTTAAGAAGTTTAAAAGTTTATTTTGTTCCCTTGAATTCAAAATTCGTTAGTGGTCATATCGGCAAAAATTTTTATATTCACACTGTAGATTCTGACTAAAAAGTTGATAAATTAATCTACTCATTGCGTAAATTATAAAATTATTTATTTTCTATAATGAATTAACTAAGTAGACTTTTAATTGTTGTTGCTCAGTTTCGTAAACTTATATCCCCTAACATTCTTTCTCATTCTGAAAATAAAATATCTAAATAAAATTAGATTTTTCTAAAATTCGATTCAGTTAAAAACTAGAGTTAATTTTATCTTATTTAAGTGCAAGCGATATTTTGGACCACACTCCAGAGACTATATGACGAAATCTATCATTAAATTTTAAAAAAATTAATTCATGTTTATAATTAACTTTCAGAAGTATCCAAGACTTATTAAATCGATAAACATTCCTTACAGGTATGATTTAGATTTAGAAGAAATGTATGATATCTTGGAAGAATTAGATGCAGATTTCTCCAATGGGGTCGATGAAAGTATGACATATTGTAACGAAAGCAATTTTTTCACCCCCATTAAAAAAATTAAAAATCCTAAGGAAAAAATTATATCGGTAGGAAACTTACAGCAAATACATCGCCTCTAAGTAAAGAAATAAAAAGAAAAACGGAAACAGAAAAAAGTACAGAAGATACGCCAAGGTAATTAAAATCTAGCCCGTAAACACTTAAAATTTATTATAGTTTCTGTATCTCTGTTCATCTTTGAAATGTAAAATGTTACTGAAAGTAATTTTTGCATCTTGGATAGTGGGATACTTTATTTTATCAATTTAGCGTTAGACAAAACATATAACGTTTTTTTTTTATTTTTTATTTCTAATGGTTTGCGGATTGGTGTTTTACCTTTGCAGACCTAGTACATTCCCCGGAAGCTGGTATCTCTTTTTAATGTGGCACCATGTAGGCGGATACCAATCACCGCAGGTAATTTTTACGCCCAGTTTCCTCCCAAGAGGGAGGCACCTGAGCTCTGACGATGCGAACCTGTACTAGGATTTAATTTTGGCGAGAGCACTCAAGCCAAACAGACATTCTAGGGATCTTTTACATGCCTTACAATCATACGACATTGCCGCTGTCGATTTGCTGCATCAATGAATTCCGCCGACTTGGACCAGGGTCGAACCCGCAACCTTGAGTCCAGAAGGCCAGTTGAGTAACACGATAAACATCGTTATTTTTGTATATTTGTGTGATATTATCTCAAATTAAACTTCGATATACTTTTGCATATTACTGAAGAAGAAAAAAACATGAATTAATATAAAAATGACTAGAATCACAGAGAGGAAAATTCCCTACCTTTAAAAGTTTTTTTATACATTTATTTTTGAAGTTCTTGACTGTTATAAGATAAGGACAACTTGCTATTACTCATTATTTTTTTCTACAATTTTAAGGAAAGTCACTTAGATCAAATTCTGTCATGCTCGAAAGAAATCTTTTATTTACTATAATTAGATAGATCAATAACAATAACTTAAGAATCTAGAGGAGAAATCCAGATGGTTGCTCAGTTTTTCGTAGTGAGCTAATAGCCTTTGAGGAGGCTCTTGGTTCTCTTGCATCTCTTCCAAATGAAAAAGAGATTTGGATACTGTCTGATAGTAGAAGTGCGATACAGCATTTGTGCAATTGGCAAAGTGTGAGAGATAATGTTGGAGTGTCAATACTCAGCAAGTTAATGACTTTCCACATCGCATCAGATTCACTGCAGTGAATTCCCTCCCTCGTAGATCTAGAGGGAAATGAGATGGCGGACACTTTGGCCAAAGCTGGTATCAGTGTTCTCGTCCTGGAGGCTCTCTGGCTCACGGTTTTAATAGGCAGGAGCAAACTATTCTAGCTCCGCTTTCAAAGTAGTCACCTTAAATCAATGAAATTTTCCGAAGGATCCAAGAACTTTGAAATGTGTACCAACTGTTCTTCTGAGCCAGCCTCACCTGCTCACATCCTCGACTGCCTAGGCCTTACAAAGCAGGATTTAGCTGACGATCTCTTGCTGGTGTTGGATTTTTTGAGAGTGTACGAAGTCATGGACCTGGTCTAGAACTGCTGCCCAATGGGAGCGTGCAACAACAACAACAACACAGATAGATAAGCTGTAACCATGAAAAAGCTAACAATGACTAAACAGCGTTCAAATAACTAACACGTAATAGTATTAATAACCTCAAAAAACCGGAGGAATTTCTGATTGATTGTTTATCAGTGTCGTATTCTGAAGCAACACGAGAGCTATTGGCGAAATACCTCGTAATTTTGATATTCGGTCGAGTGATAAGGACGACACCTTAAGCTGGTACATCATTCTCTCACTCTCATTATATTTCCCTACTATGCCAATGTGAAACTTTGAACATCGACAGATTTAACGTGCATTCACCTCTCTGAACGGCGAAAGAAAAGAGGGAAGGGGTGAGGTCTCAGGAAAAAAATTGGGGAGATAATATAAAATAATTGGACATTTCTTTCCATGAAATTTAATAACTATACCATCTTAAGGTATCCTGACTACGTTCGGAACCGTGATTTTTCAAATACGTACAAACTAATATTTTTTTAATATTTAGGGTCACTTAGATTAAAATACACGTATGGAATTGTTTTAAGAATATTATTACAATTAAAAATGATTTAAATGCATAATTTTGGCAAAAAATGAACATGGAATTATTTATTTTCCAAATATTCTTCTTTTATGGAAAATGCTTCTGTAATAATAATATTTTGCCTATATATAGCTCAGACCTCTGTACAGAGCCTTGAACTAAGATTTTTGAAATATATAATTTAGAAGTGGATTTATCCATATTTTAATATATCAAAGTGGAGAATTTTATAACAGAAAAATACTGATAATTATTTAAATTGGTACTAACTCTGAAAATAATCGAATTTTTCAAAAGTGGTAGATCAGGCCCTCTGGAGAAGTCTTAGCTATATATAAGCAAAATATTACTATAGAAGTATTTTTCATTTTTTGCCAAAATATTACATTTAAATAATTTTTTTAATATAATGATATTCTTAAAGCAATTTTATACCTTCATTCTTATCTAAGTGACATTAAATATTAAAAAAAAAATGTTCATCTGTACGCTTTTGCAAAATCATTGTTCCAAACGTAGTCGGATACCTTAAGAACTAATAGCTAATGGACAAAATAATAAAAGCGTTTCAAGTATTATGAAGTTTGTATGTTAATATTAGGTATATCAATTAACTTTTATTAATGGTATGCGTAATATTAATAAAAATATAATACATAAATGATAATTACATTAATATAGTTAATTGTGATCTTATATCTTATTCATAAAAATCTAGATCCCTTCCTCATGAACTTGAAGAATGGATACAAAAATGGAGAACTCTTTTATTCATCGTGAAACGTTCGATTTCTGAAGAAAAGTCCTTCGATGTATGGACAGATATACTTCTAAAAATATGCAACAAATTTCTTTCAGCAATCAAATATAATGTGTCTCTACTGAAACTGATGGAGACAGATGTACCATTTATCACTGATTACAAGCAGGTACGTTAGTTTTTATCAAAGTCAAACAAACTTATGATCCTTTTTTTTTTTTTTATCAAAAAGAGAATATAAAAGTTTTATTAGTAAATTAAATTGATACGCAAACGTATTCAATAATATTTAAAAATTGTGCATTAATTGAGAGAATTTGTATATTTATACTGCTATAGCCACACCTCAAATGTAATACCATGAATGAAGCATCCAAATTGTGGTAAAATTCATCGTGCGGATCATTGTGGAATACGCAGTTGATCAGATTTGTACTATACAAGAGCAGAATGTCATTTTAATGTACTGGAATTACTTTTTCGTCGTCTTATTTTGCTTAGGCAACTTTAATATGCCTCTAAGAAGAATACGAGCGTCATTACAGCACGTTTTTACGTTTGATCCAAGAATAATTAGTTTTCTTAAGAGAACGAAAAATGTATAAATTGCGGATTTTTTTAGACAACAATATTTGTGTGCCATTTCTACTACAATATCCGACTACGTGCGAAGCACTTCTTAAGGAGGAGGTTTTTTTTTTTTTGCGTGTAATTTATACAAGAACTAAGTTGAAAATGTAAAGAAAAATTTCTTGAACATCAAATTTGGAAAAACTGTTAAAAATTTATAAAAAAAACTATCCACTCTGAAAGTTTATACATGAATTTTCAACTTTTTGATGTTTAAATTCTTACAAGAAAACAGAATATTTCATCTTAGTCATTTTATGAAATCGATCAAAAACGACCTATCATATTTATATAAATGGTTGCAAATTTTGTAATAATGTAGTTGGTCAAAATAATTCTAATATTATACATAAAAATCACAAAAAATTTCAGTTATCTTCATCACTTTTCTTGTAGTCTTTGTCCTCGTTTCAAATTTTTCGAAGAAACGGATTTTGAGAAATACGCGTTTGAAAGTAGCATTCATTCTTACTAAAACAGTTGTAACTTTTATTTTAGTAGATGGGAAACAAAAAACTTGGTATTTTTTATAGACCTAATAAAATGGCCTGCACAAAATTAAATCATAAAGCGTTTTTGTCAGTTTTTGGCTAAATCCGTTGTTTTGAGGTAGTCGGATACTTTAAGTAAATTTAGTGATGACTTAAAATAAAAATGAAAACCACGGCAAGAGAAATTTTAAATTTTACTTTGGCTTTATTACTAAAATTAGTTAACGGGCTTCTCACCAACCTAAATGTGCACAAGAGATGAATCGCACATGTCATCATCACCACGCTACTACATACTACCGCTGGATTTTAACTTGATCCCTCCTTTTTACTTAAATTTATTACAATGGATTTCTCTATTTTTAAAAACACGATATTTTAGCTGTGCTTGTGGACAACTGGACAGGTTATCTAAAAACATAATTTATGGTCACGTTAGTCATGATTTGATGTAAAGAAGATTATGACCAAGGAATATATTGAGGAGAAAACTTAGAACCCCCCACCCGAGCATTCTAGAAAAGTTGTATAAAAAATCTATTGTCTATGTTATTTGTGTTATATTATTTGTATCTATGTCATTAAAATTATTATACTAAACTCAGTGGCGCAACAACCAGTGAGGGCTGAAGCCTACTGCGCTCAACTTTGTTTTCGTGACCTTGGGCGCAAAGGTGCATGTGTAGATGTTCCTGGTCAAGTGGTCAGTCTGGCGCGAAACCCACTGACGTAACTAGTCCTGAGTTTGCCCTGTATCAAAATTTCTAGGAGGGTTCTTAACATTTTACGATATATTATTGCACATTTTGAGGCCCCTGAAGCTTGGGGGCCCCGTATCATTATACGGCAGTAGCTACACCCCCGGCGAAACCCCCAGTGTTTAGTTCCCAAGCAAACTTAGTAATTTATCGACCTACTGCAAGGATGAAAGACTGAGGTGACCTTGCTTAGTCCAGGATTTGAGCCCCGAACCTGTGGTATGAAAGCGCGGTAAAATTATTATACAACACTAAAATAATTATTTTATTTTATGAAAAGAAATTTTGTACTTTGAACTGGAAATCAAAAAGTAACACTGATTATTTGTGCACTCAAAATTCAAAGCTTTTCCACAGCAAACGTTCTGACAAAACTAAAAGGATCATCCTGTTCAATTGAAAAATTCTTCAAAGGTGAATGTTCTGAGTATTGTATGATCTTTCTTTTCATCTAATATAATTTTTTATGTTTCTTTTCATTTAGTTGCTTAAAGAGCCAGTAACTATGTTAGAATTACTATCAATACCTCAACCATATTTGAAAGACTCTTTGAATTTGGATTCTGAGCAAGAGGATATTCTATGGCTAAAGCTGTCATCTCCACAAATTAAAAAGTTATGGACAAGAAATTTCATAAATGAGAGACAAGAAAGAATTTTTTCGAAAAATAGTAGCTCTTTGGGTTTTGATTTTTGGATTGGAGCAACAAATTTCCTTCGACGCCAAAGGCAAAAAACCGAGTAAAATATTTATCTTTTTTTTTTTTTTTGTATATTTGTAAGTCTTCTTAAATTAGAAATACTTTTTTATGATCTGTAGATGAAAAAAATATTTTTATTGTATGTATTTTTATAAATATCTAGAAACTGAACATTCTTAAAAAAATAATGTAAAACTAATATGCTGAAATGAGATTAAAGTATCTGACACAGTATCTTGTTAAAATGGCAGAGAAATTTGAAAAACTTTTCTGAGTAAAGTTTGTTAACAGATTGGCGATTTCCAGGAATCGGAAAAGCATAAAAAAATTACTATAACAAAAATTAGAAAAAGGAGATAAAAAAACAATGTTTTCTCTGTGCCAGGGGTGGCCAACCCGTGGAACGCATGTGGCAATAAAAAAAATTCCAAGTTCTTTTCCAAACAAAATTTTTGTTTTTGAATTATAATTTCTATTGTTCAAGGAAAAATTTAGAATATAGTTTCCTTAATATGCATTTAACAATCAGTTTTCATCAAAAGAATTGCAGGTTATCATTAATACAAGGCGTAAGTGATGCTCTTTAGCTCTGAAGATTCTCATGCAAAATATATTATTTGGTAAAATCAATCAATACGCTTTTGGAAAGGTAACTGTTCAATAAAATTCACAACTCATTCACAAACTGTAAACTAAGTGCGAAATAAATGATGTGGCTACGAGTGTTTCTCAATTTAAATAAAACATTTATTAAGTATTTACAAGGATGCATAAAAAAGCTTAAATATTATCGCGCACGCTCATAGCCGTCCGTTTCCTCCAAACGCATCTAGAGGAACTTTCTTTCCCTCTCTCTTCGGAGCGCTTTTCCTCCCCCTGTTGCCACCAGAGAAAAGAGAAACAACGCTTACACCCCTTCCTAGGGTCAGTCACCCCTTCGCTCCTTGGGTGACTAAGATTTATTAGGCGCTCGCCCCTCCTCGGGTCAATCACTCCTTCGCTCTTTCAGTGTTTTCGCGACATTCTCCCACCTTTGAGTTTTCCTGCTGTAAAAAAACTCAAACACAACATATAAAATACAACAGTAAAAGATTAACAATATAGGTGCTACAGAATGCTGGTGTTAAAATAAAGCAAAATTTACAGTAAACAAAACTTGTACAAAATACATTTTAGGCATATGTCAAACGCTTCGGAGTAGTTACTTTTCTGCCTCTCCTTGTGCGAATGACAGAATCAGTCAGATCTTTTGGTAAATTAATTTCTGGTTCTTGCAGTTCTAGATTGTAAAGTCTTTGCACTGGTCTGACCAGTTCCCCAGTCTCAGTTTTGACTCGAGCGACTCTAATGTGTCCATCTTTTCCAGGAATTAGTTGAATTACTCTAGCAAGAGACCACAGAGTCCGATTCTTTAAACTATTTTCCACCACAACTACTTCTCCCACCGTTAAGGTCTTGATTTCCGGTGACGCTGCGTTGCTCTCTCAGTTGGCCTAGGTACTCAATTCTAAATCTTTTCCTAAGCTGTTCCCGAATGGTTTGAACATGTCTAATCCTCTTATTGATTTCTTGATGATCTAGACAATCTATGTCAGTTACATCTGACGTTTCGATTTCTTGTAAAAACATGGCTGGTGTTAATGGTGATAAATCATTAACATCCTCAGAAATGTAAGTTAAGGGTCTAGAATTGATCACATGTTCACATTCACATAGTACAGTATTTAATTCTTCGTAATATAACGAAGCTCTACCTAACATTTTTCTCAAAATTTGTTTTAACATTTGAATCATTCTTTCCCAAAATCCCCCACCATGCGGCACTGGGAGGGTTAAATTTCCACTTTATTTTTTGGATATTAGCTTTAGACATTACTACATCCCAGTCAATAGAATTAATGCGCTATTAGACCCAACAAAATTTGTTCCATTATCCGAATAAATAGGTCGGTCGTCTCTTCTCGAAATAAATCTTCTTAAAGATTGTAAAAATGCTGCGGTAGAAAGAGATGTAATAAGTTCAAAATGCACTGCTCGGAATACAGCACAAGTGAATAATACTACCCAGCCCTTACGCTTATCTTTTAAATAAAGTGGGCCTGCAAGATCAACTCCTACAACTTGAAATATTTTAGAGTTGCTTACCTATCTTTCGGTAAAGAAGATGGTACCACTTCCGTTTTTTGAGCCGAAAATCTTTTGCACCTAGTGCATTTTTGTATTATTTGTCTAATTAATTTTCGCGCTTTTTTAAAATCCAAAAATTTTCTCGCTTATGATTCATTACAATAGATACACCTGCATGCATAAGTTCCTCATGTTTACGCACGATCATCAAATGAACAACTGGGTGTTCCTTAGGTAAAATGATAGGAAACTTAAAATTATCTGTATCTTCCCGAAAACTAAGTTTTGTTCTAGCACGCAAAATTCCAAATTGATCTAAAATGGTTTTAAAGGACGCAATTTCTCATCCGTCACTCCTCAAAATTTTCCATTTGTATTAATTTAATTACAATTTTTTCCGCATGATCAAATTCAGAAAATGTTATTTCCGAAGTATTACAAACATCAATTCTCTTGGCATTTTTAAAGAAACGAAATATCCAAGCTATCATGCGAACAACTTTTAAGTAAGATGAGAAATATTTACAGTGCCAGTTAAACTCCAGTTTCCTTAACTCTAAATTTATCGTCTTTTCATCGGGGACTTGTTTTGATCTCGGGCATTGAACCGGGTTTTCGGACAACCAGGGGGGTCCCTCCCACCATCTTAAATAAATAAGCTGCTGAGCGCTACAACCCCGAGTAAGAATGTCCGCGAAATTCTTTTCTGAAAGCACGTGTTCCCAGCTACTAACATCCGAAAGGTTTCGGATTTCTTTCACCCTGTTAAAAACAAATACGCCCCAATCTCTAGTACGTTGTATCCATGCTAACGCCGTCATGGAATCTGTCAAATAATAAATACGCACATCTGGCAAGTTTAAGTCGTTCTTAACAGAAGCCGCAAGTCGGGTTCCAAGTGTGCATGATAATAACTCCAAACGGGGGATAGAAATATCTTTCAAAGGAGCTACCCTCGCTTTTGCCTGTATCAGTTTCACAAAAACATTTTCCTCATATTCTACCCTCAAAAATACACAAGCGGCATACGCTTTTTTACTAGCGTCACAAAACACATGCAATGCTATCTGTTTAATTCCATTAGAGCTCAAATTCAAACATCGAGGTATTTTAATACCTGCAAGTATAGGGAGTTGCTCTAACCACTGTTTAACTTGATTTAAAATATTTTCTGGGAGATTTTCATCCCATTTTAATTTTAATTTCCAAATTTCCTGTAAAATTAATTTTGGTTTTAAAGTCACAGGAATCGTAAAACCAATTGGATCAAAAATATGATTAGCTATGGATAACAGTGACCTTTTAGTTATAGCCTTACCTTCAATTTTCTGACAGTTAATTTTACATGATAAACAATCATCTTTGAGGTTCCACAAATCAGAAATACACATATCATTTACAAACATGGAAGTAACATTCATAAAATGATTGTTATCAAACTTAGTCTTATTTCTATAAGTTTTTCCCATAAGTGTCCAACCTAATTTAGTTTTTATTGCTACAGGACCAGATTTTAAATAGAACATAGTTCTAGTCAGTAGCTTTCCAGCTACATCTGCTCCTATTAATATTTCTATTTTCCCCAAATTATGACCTCTATCTGATAAATTAATTTTTCTATTTTTTAACTCATTTATCCAAGGACCATGTCTGATACTCGGAACATCATTACATATAATTTCTTGGTCATACACATTTAAGTTACAAGTATAATTATTATCAACATCAGTTAAACAAATTTTATAACATTTATGTCTATACATTTTTGTTTTTGTACCGCCAAACAAAGAATGAATAAACTCTTCTTCTCCTTCATATTTAAATCCTAAATTTTCAGCGGTGGATTTTAAAATATAAGATTTTTGAGATCCGGTGTCAATTAAAGCTCTTACTAAACTCTTATGGTTTCCATTTTGCAACACAACCACAAGAGTCTGCAAGAGAACTTCAGAAGTGCAAGCTTGATTAGCCAAAACATTAGAGCTAGATGAACTAGCAGTCGTACTATTCTCAACGCTTGCACTTTCGGTTTCCAAACCCGATCTCAAAGGCAATTTAGAGCATAACACAGCATAATGTCGTTTATTGCATATTATGCATTTAACATCTGATCTACATGAATGTGACATGTGACCCCTTTTTAAACAAATATAACACACGCCTCTCTTAATCACAGCATTCTTCTTAACATCATATAGCATAGAAGCTGCTTCACAACAATTTTCAGAGGCATGCGTTTTTTCACAAAATATACAATTATCATTACTATTCTTAAATTTAAAATCTTTCCTGTTTTTAAAGTTACTATTAAATAAATCTGCAGTAGTGGAAAGATTTCCTAATTTTTTCTTATAATTAAATTTCTCAGAATCAAAACTATTCCTAGCTAGTTTTATTCTGTCCTCACTAGAAACCTCTATCGATAAAAATTTCATTAGAGAATCAAGGTCTTTCTTACCTGATTCATCTGATGAATAGCCAACGTATCTCTCCCAGGCGCGCAGAATTTCAGCGGGAAGACAGGATTCCACCATCGGGAACAGCATGACTGCATATTTTTCTTTTGTGACTCCCAAGGATTCTAAGGCGCGTAGCTGGGCCTCAATCTTGTCATACAGCGAAGACAAATTTACTTTCTTGACTTCTGTGTTCTGTAGAACCAGCTTTAAGAGTTCTCGGACATACACTTGAATCAAGACATCCTCTTGTCCGAACCGCATTTTAGGTATTCAAAAGCCTTTCTGTAGTTTTCAGGGTCGCCGGAAAACTTTCAACTATATCCCTGGCCCGGGATTTTGGAGTTGTTGCCTGGATCAGGTACTGAAACTTGTCCCCATCATCAATGCTCTCATCTTCATGGATTCTCTTGAACTGGTTGTGGAAACGCAGCCAATCCGTCAACTCTCCAGAAAACTGCTGGAACTGAATCTTGGGAAGACGCAGAGATGAAGCCGAAGATGTGACCAGGCTGTGGTTGTCCTTCTGTCCCAAGACATCTGTCTTCATGATATTTTTCACGCGGACTTGCCAGGCAATCATCTTTTCAGCATAGCCTTCAATGGCTTCAAATTCAATATTGTACGCTTCTTGCGTACAGTTTGACTCGATCATTAATTCTAAAACTGCATCTTCTACTCTTTAAGTTTTGCGCTTTTACCTTTAATTGTTCAAATGCAGTTTCTACGGCATTCATATCTACAGGATCATTTTCGATAATTTCCTGAAGATGATTTACAGCCTTCGTGAAGGCTGTCCTCAACGGCGTGCGTCTCAATTTTAAAGCATCCATGCTCTACTTTCTTATATTCAAAAATGCTTTTCTAACACTCGTAGCCCACCCGGGGGCGCCAAAAAATGTTCAATAAAATTCACAACTCATTCACAAACTGTAAACTAAGTGCGAAATAAATGATGTGGCTACGAGTGTTTCTCAATTTAAATAAAGCATTTATTAAGTATTTACAAGGATGCATAAAAAAGCTTAAATATTATCGCGCACGCTCATAGCCGTCCGTTTCTTCCAAACGCATCTAGAGGAATCTTCATTCCCTCTCTCTTCGGAGCGCTTTTCCTCCCCCTGTTGCCACCAGAGAAAAGAGAAACAACGCTTACACCACTTCCTAGGGTCAGTCACCCCTTCGCTCCTTGGGTGACTAAGATTTATTAGGCGCTCGCCCCTCCTCGGGTCAATCACTCCTTCGCTCTTTCAGTGTTTTCGCGACAGTAACGTATATACTATTCAATTTGCTTCTGCAAAGGCTCAAGAAAAAAGAAAAATAGAGAAAGTATTGAAAAACAGAACACAATATAAAAACAGGAATATTTGACATTTTATAAGTTAAAATAAGAATTATAAGGCATGTTAAAAAATAATTATTCGTTCTAGTATTTCTTAAAACTTGTTTATATAAGAAAGTTTCAACGCAATTTATTCTTAGGTCTGAATCTACTATGACAGATGACATCGAAATATCTGAAGATGAAGCGAAAGAATTAATTGGATCACTAATTAACTATGTCGATGGAGGCTTTGCAGACAAAGCAGGTAAAACAAAAGCTTCAGATAGATAGAAAGAGTTACAAAACATTACACTAAAAAAATATAAAGTGCTTGTGTATTGTGTAAAATATTGACGGAAAGGTCGAAAAAAAAAGGCACAAAATTTGATACGCTGAAGCTGTGGTTAATGATAAAAGGCATATGTGAGGTAGCGAATTTTCAGATATTTTTATAATCCAATGTTGAATTTAAGAACTTGTCATTTTTGTGTATCTTTGGTACATTAGGCGGTGTAGATCTTAAAAGAGATATTGCAGGGTTACAATTCTAGCCCTATCTGAGAAAAACACTAGGTTTTTTTCTTCTTAAAATATAGCCTTTCTTTTGAGAATACAAACTAATTAGTTGACTTTTAAAAAAATTTTGAAAATAGAGCTGAAAAGAGTCAATTCCAATTAAAAATAATTAAAATCGCTCTATTCAAAATTATATCGGTCCAAATAATATAGTACGGGATACGGAATGAACATTCGAGACTATTTAAAAGGCATCCAACTGCGTTTCGAGAACTTTTCTTAATTTTCGAAAATTCCATAATGTTTTTACAATTTTAATTTCACTTTAAGACACAATAATAAAAAAAATACAGCTACAAATAATGCATGTGTAACAATTAACAAAAATTTTAAATTTTAAAGAATTTTAAATTAAATTTGCGATTTTTTTTTCAAATGCTTTATTTAAAAGAATATTTTATACTTTCAAAAAGAAACTATTGCAATAGAATTTTTTAAATATTTCTTGTGAATGTACAATAGATTTTAATTATTATTTTTTTCATCCCAATACACAGTGATCGAAGCTAAAATCTAGGAATTTAAGATAATTTTTCAATATTTTTAGAGAGAAATCCAACAACTTCACTAAAAATCATTCAATTTCAAAACTTTTAATCCATCCACTAGATGATAGTAATAATTACATGTGTGTAAAATTTCACGAAAGTATCTTGTTATTTCTAAAGATATCGCATTTGAAATATCATCAAGCTAAAAAAAAAAAGAATTTAAGCTTTATAAATCCAATTTTCAAAACCATAATGTAAAAAATATAAGTAAAACTCTCCTGTTTTACATTTGATATCTTCATTCTCTGTTATTATGCCAAACTTTCAGATTTCTTTGGGCCTTATTTCTTCAAACTGATTTTACGTTAGACAAAGAATTTCGTTTCGAGTCATTGACTTGAAAAATGTCAAAAGATCTATAATTACGCAAGATATAGCAACCTACCTTTATTCCGAGGGCTTTCAAAACACCTAACAACCTATTTAAATCTTTGTTAAAAATAACTGGAGGCTCCTTTTTCAAAGATAATTGCAAAACATAGGCACTCAAAGCTCTATAATGCTCATGTTAACGCCATATATTTTGGTACAATTCGCCACAGATAGTCATGAAATGACTGATTGTAATTTATGTTTTACCGTGAAGGTATTTCTGTAATAACTGCTTGTCGCATAATTTCACAATGTGCACAGAGTTTACTATGTTTAAAAGTATCACAGGAAGGATATGTGCCTTTTTTTGTGTGTACTAACTTCTAGTGGCTCTTTTATAGTTCTTCCTGTGATATACACATCAACTATCAGTTCAAGTTACGCACTGCTCACATACATAGTAATTTTACAACTTGATCAACATTGAAAAAATGCTTCTATTATAGCCCCTTGCATTGTTTCAGTGTTATAAGTGTTAATTCTAATAGCAATTCCCTAATAGTTTTGAATTTCGTCTATCCTAACATGTTTTCTTTTTCTACCGAGGTTTTCCTGACTTTTTTTTTTTAAAGATTTTGTCGAATACTAATCTTTTTTCGGTGTGCCCCTTACACTTATATTTGGGGACCATCTTTACTCATCTTTAATAACAAGGTAAAGGATTTTTAACAGAAAAAAAGGGGGATGTGCTCTTTTGCAAGTACATCCCTTTTCCATCCCCCGTTTTTTTCTTTTGGCACACGTATTTACGTTTTTAAAAAAATTTTACTTTTTGTGAGATCAATTGAAATTTGTAAAAAAATTTTCCAGCAGAAATTATTAATGCAGATGAAATGACGACTTCCAAGAGTGCCTCCAGAAATTATTTTCCTGAAGCGCATGGGGAATGGACCAGAACATTATTTCCACGCCGAACAGATATTGCCACCGAAACAAATGCCAATATCGCAAATAATTGTCAGATTTACATTAGTCAATCCGATCAACAAATTTTATCCAAGCAAATTCTATCAGTACCACCTCCGCATCTGACATTTCCACCACCTTTGCATATTCCACCACCACCTCTACCATCCACTTTGCATTCACTATCAGCTCAAACTCAACCTTTTTATATACCATCTTATCATCAACCATTGCAAAGCTATAGTCATGACAGATTTAGAATGACGGTACCTAGGAACTATTCTAGCGTCTGGCTTTTAACGAATGGTATCCAACAACAGGTAAGTAATTGATAGATCTCTCAGTTGAATTTTGAATGGTACTTTTAAATTGTTTCGTTTTAAAACTCCATTTAATCAGAGGCTATTATCATTATTGTATTAAGTGAACCTCTTTGTAGTAAACGTTATTAGAAAACAGAAACCTCTAATGGAGCATTTTCTTGACATGGATAATAACTTTCTCATCTTATGTATCACGAAGGTAGAAAAATAGGAACCTCACACACACGCACCGCACACAGTCTCACATCCAAAACAACATATCGCGATTGCTTTCAATACTGTAAGGTCCTAAGATATCATGTCTTTTATTACTGGCAAAGCTAGTCCTGAAAGGGCCCTGCATCAAAATTCCTTGGAGGCCCCTTTTTGGAGACCCTTAACATTTTACACTTATTGCTTACACATGTTGGGCTCCTGAAGATTGCGGGCCCTGTATTTTTGATACAGAGGTAGCTACGACCTTGTCTTTTATATCGAAAAAATATATTTAAAACTTCCTATTTGGAGAATAAGTATAGACTCTAATAGTTCTTATCTTGGTGAGGATTCACCCATCCCTCTTTTTAAGAGGCTTGTTGAACTTGGAACCAGCATACACACTCAACCTTTATGCCCAACATTGTTCAATCTTAGTACATTAAAGGACAGATAAGCAATCCTCATCATCATAAATGACTAAAAAGCCCAGTTATGAGCCAGTGCTTTCCTCTGAAGATTTCTCCATAGCGACTTCTGATTGATCTTTGATTTCCAGTTCTTTTCATTAACTGCGAGAAAATTCCATTCCACCAAATCAGCCCAACTCACCTGCGGTTTTCCCCACCTTCTGGTTCCAGTCGGTCTAAAAAGCAATACATTTTTTATTGTGTTGTCATCATGCATTCAGATCCCATAGGCCGTATAGTTTATTCTCTTTATCTAAATGTATTTAATAATGTCAGGTTGTTTGTGCAAAATTAAATCTTCTCCAATTACCATTTTCATTTATACCACCAAGTATACTCCGTAAAATCTTCCTTTCAAAAATTACGATTTTATGTTCCTCCAATTTTGTCAATGTCCCAGTTTCGGATGCATATGTTAAGATAGGTCTGAATAACGTTTCGTATACTAAAAACTTTGTCTTTCTAGAAAGGAACCAGGATTTAAAAAATCTTGTTAACCCACAGGTAGCAATATTTGCCAGATATGGTCAATTTGTTATTTTAGGAGATATTCTGTTATCATTAGTAATAATTGAACCCAAGTAAGTAAAACTCTTTACTGTTTCAAATTTATAACAGCCTATTTCAAGATAGGGGTCTGGTTCTCTGGTTCTTGAGAGAATGACAAGTATTTTGTTTTATCTTCACTTATAACTAATCCCATTCGTCTGGCCGCTACCTCAAGGACAAGAAATGAGAGGAAGAGATCGATCAATTACACCAATGTCATCAGCATAAGCAAGCAGTTGCATTGATTTAGAAAGAACATGATCACTGCTGTTAATATGTTTGAATCTTGAACAATTCTCTCTATTAAAGAGTAAAAAGAAGAGAGAATCTCCCTGTCGGACACCTGACAGACAGTCAATAATCAATATAATACACGATATAATAAACAATAAATATATACCTTAATGCGCACGTTAAGGTATCCGACTACGTTCGGAACCGTGATTTTAAAAAGGCGTATAAATGGATAATTTTCATAATATTTAGTGTCACGTAGATTAGAATACATGTATAAAAAATTTTTAAGGACATTTTGGCAAAAACAATTATTTAAATACCATATTTCTTCAAAAAATTATCTTAGAATAACCCTTTTTTCAAAAGGTTGTCCTTTTGTGAAAAATGCTTCTATTATAATAATATTTTGCCTGTATATAGCTCAGACCTCTGTACAAAGGCTCAACTAGGACTTTTTAAAAATTCACGTTATTTTCAGAGTTACAACCGTTTGAAATAATTATCGGCGTTTTTTTCTTAAAATTTCTCAACTCTGCTGTCGTAAAACATGGATAAATCCACTTCTAAGTTATATATTTCAAAAATTCTAGTTGAGCCTCTGTACATAGATCTAAGCTATATACAGGCAAAATATTATTTTAATAGAAGAATTTTTCACAAAAGAAGAATATTTTGAAAATGGGTCATTCTATGTTAATTTTTTGTCAAAATATTCTACTTAAATAATTTTTTATTGTAATACTATTCTTAAAACAATTTTTTTTCATTTTCTAATCTAAGTGACAATAAATATCCTAAATATTATCCATTTATACGATTTTACAAAATCACGGTTCTGAACGTAGGCGGATACCTTAAAATATTTTAAGTTGAATATATTCGTATGGGCGAATTGAAAACTACTTGCATAACATTGGATTGATTCGATAAAAAAAATTAATTAGGACAAAATCTAATTAATATTTTGAATAAAATTACTCTTTTGTGCCGATTATTGATAATTTCTTATCTTGAGGATGCGTTACATTCAGACACCACTCTCCAAAAAATTTTGTTACAAATATAAATGATTAAAATTATAATAACAACGAAAGTTCTGAACAAATAATTTGAAAATCTTTGTTTCTGTATTAATGTAATTCATAAAATCTGCATTATCTTTCTTTCTTTTCTATTTTAGCTCCAAAATTCAACATGTCAATCATCGACATCTACAGGACATCAAGTTTTCTTCATCAACAGGTATTACAATCAGTCACAAATTAATCTTCCTCTACAAACAGGAACTTCAACCATTCTTCAATCACAGATTAATCCACCAGCTCTAAGCCATAAATATGGTGGGCACGGAAATATAATGACAATGTCATCGGCACATTCGCCTCAAACTTTAACTAACTGTGATAAAATGGCGACTCAACAAAATGAACATAGTTTGAGAGAAATGAGCAAAAATCGAATTCTCCAAAACGTAACAAATAGAAATTTTGCAAATAAACATCAATATCTGCTACCTGAAGTATCTCAACTTAATATGGGGCATTATAAATCATCAATAAAGAATATGAAATCTGATCTTCCAAACATGCAGAATAGCTTATTACATCTTGCTATATCTAAGACTTTACAGTTAAAACAATTACCCATACTGTCTCCAGAGTTGAAAAAATTAGTAGAAACGAATCAACTAAGTCAGCTTAAAAGAATACCGCCAGGATTTCAAAATAATCGGAAATCCCCGATTACACAGAAATTAAGAAAAGAAGCATCATCTGTACTTTTGTCAAAACATAATCTACTTAACTACACCCAAGGAATTCCAGTTCAGAAGTTAAAACAAAATATTTACAATGCAGAAATTGAAGTTAGAAAGAGATTCAAAAATCCCTGCAATTGCAAGGAGCAAGAATTTTAAAAAATGGAATTAGACAACCATGTTTAAATTTTTCAGATTCATCCAAACCATTCAATTTAAAAAGTGCATCATTTTTTAATAACAACAGTCATCAAAATATTTTACATACAAATAAAAGTAATTATTTAAATTATAGTAATGAATACATTGAAAACAAAAAAGAAACATATTCAAGACAATGCTGTAATTCACTATGGGATCAACTTAATGATCCATGTGTACGTAATGTTAAGTGGAAAATGTCAATAAATAAAATCAGAAGGAAGCAATTGAATAAAGAAAGGGCAAAACTCAATCATTTTACAGTTTTAAAGCACCAATTGCAAAACATTAAAAAGCATGATGATGTTCAAGAAATGTATTCTGCTCATAAGCAGATTTGGAAATTTACAAGATTACATAAGAAGGATTGCTTTATCGATGAATATTTTAAATTAAATAATAATATAATAAAACAAAAATTACAAGATAAGAAAATGCTTGCT
Source organism: Trichonephila inaurata madagascariensis (assembly GCA_019973955.1). Lineage (NCBI taxonomy): Eukaryota > Metazoa > Arthropoda > Arachnida > Araneae > Nephilidae > Trichonephila > Trichonephila inaurata. The sequence continues at coordinate 426,855 of BMAV01003104.1, forward strand.
AAAATTTTTGAAGATAAGAAAAACAGAAAAATATTAGAAAGCTTTCCAAATTTTCTCTTAGTATCTAATAAATACAAATTCAATGACAGTCAAATCTTACAATATGATGCAAAAAATCAAAGTAAAAGCTCCCATGAATCAAAAAATAACAAATCTATTAAGATACTTAATGAAAATAACGGACTAAATTTATTTCAATTTATTTCCAGTGAGAATAATTTATACAATTATAATAGGACTAATAAATACGAATATGCAAAACACTTCAACTATGATTGCAGATAACCTTCTTTTCAACAATCAAATCGTTTCAGATGGAATTCAAAGTAATAAATTGCCCAGTACAATGCATGAAAAAATTGACGGATGGACACATTTCAAATTTGCTATTCAAGTTATTTTCAGAAATGCTACTCATATTTTGCTGAATGGGGCTGTGAATCAAATGTCTCACTCAAAATTAATTCATCAATATATTGAAGATTTGCAAAAATATAAGGACTTTATCAATAAATGAAAAGAAAGAAAAAAAAGTCAGACAAATATAATTTTTAAAGGACATACGTATATGTGTATATGTTTGAATGTTGTTAATTATTAAACAAGTAATTAATTATCACTAGTAACAAGTGAAATAACTGGAATAATTATGCAAGAGTAGCATTAAGGAATTCTGATGTATATTTACAAAAAATTATAAATTTTATTTAACATGAATCAGTTTGAAATAATTTTAATTAACGGGAAAATATTTTCTGTATGCTTAAAAGAACATTGTAATATCTTTAAAAATTATATAATTGTTCATAAATAAATTTGTATAAGAAACATGTATCATATATAACAATATACTTTTAGATTTTTAATTTTACTTTTTAGATATATTCATATTTATAGATAATTTAAACATAAATTAAACTGCCTCATATGAATTCGCTTGAAAGTCTACTTCCTATTTCTCTTGTGAAGATATTTATTATTTATTTACGTCAACAAAAATAATCATGAAATGATAAATTTTGAAATAAAACTTACATGGAATTGTTTATTTACAATACAAGTAATTGAGTGAGTATTTTTTAAAATTCAAATACAAAATAATACTTAGATTCGTTATCAAGAGCAATTTTATTTCAATGAAAACTCAAATTTTGCATAGATATTTATTCTATTATATATAAATATTTTATTTTATATTTAGCATTAAATGCGACGTAAGAACCTAAATTGGAATGATTAGCAATTGAATAAATAATATAAATTGGAAAATGGACTAAATTCACGATGGTCACATGATAACGGCAATCACGTGTTTCCCATTGATTAAAAATTGACGTACTAGTTGTTCAACTTGTAAAGCCGATTCATAATAACGTCGAGTGTTAGAGCCAATCGATTTCTCGCGAGAAGAGTCCTGATTAACACTTAACACACTTACCTGGTGGAATATCAGTATTCGATATGAGCCTTAAAGTTCAAATAACATTTAAAACTTGATTATTGGGTGAAGAGTGCACGTGTTAAAATTCTTCAAACAGTTTTCAAAGTTAAAAAAACTTTACATTATATTTTTAAGTATATTTTTTTAAAAACTATGTGATATATCGTTGACAAATAGTACTTTAAAAGAGTTCGCAAAGCAAAGTTGGCAACAGTGGCACATGGACTCATTGGCTGGAAACACGTGTTTACATTTATGATATAATTATGACGTCGAATTAATTTATGAACTGATTGGCTGAAAACACGTGACTAAGTTATCATGTGACTATGACGTCACATGAATTTGGTCCATTGGATTATATAGCTTTCTTTTAAATAATTTAAAATATTTCGTACTCAGAATATATGCACGAAAAGCATATCTTGACAACAGAGTAGTTAAATTTAAATTAAAAAATCATCATTGCAAATATTAAAGTGTGATAAAAATGTTATTTCCCTATTATTGAAATTTTACATAAAAATATTCGTCATAGAGGTAAAACATTTAAAGCTGTTTTTTATAAGTTAAAAAAAAAGTACATAAATTGTTTTCTAAAGCATTGAAGAGGAAAGGAAAAATCATTACCCCTCAATATTGTACAAAAACTAGTTATAACAATATAATTTGCTAATTATTTCTTTAAAAAAAAATAATAATTGACGATGACGCAGCCAAATTTCTTGAAATGCGCCTTTAATTGAAAAAAATCTTAGGAATATACAAATTCAAAGAAAAACCGAAAGAGAGAAAAAAAATTTGGATGAATTAAAACTAATATGATCCAAATTAATTTGGGTATGGAATATTTGATGTATTTTTCAAACTTTCTCAAACGAAGTAAAAAAAATTAAAATTCATATTTAAAAATAATCCTTTTTGTGCTACACAAACAGGAATAACTCCCGTAAGTACGTTTTATTTTTTAAGTAAAGATCTTTTAATTATTCTTTATGGATGATTAAATTAAGCGCATTTAATAATACAAAAACTCACTCAGACTATATTATTTCTTCACCGCATTTGTTTGCTAACATTTTTTTTTCTTTCCAAAATAAAAGACTGCACAGAAATTCTACTGATATCCATCATTTTATTTTCCAAGTATTAGGTGGATTTTTGCTAGTTTATATACACACTCTTATTTATATTAATACTTCATGAACTGATATTCAAATCAGTTAATTTTGATTTTATTGACACAATTGGTTAAACTGTAAATATGGCCGTATTTGGTTAAACTGTACTAATTCTCCCCTCCCATCACGCTTGATATTATTAATTTACAACCAAGTGTGCCATGAAAACTATTTTAAAATCAATTATTTAGATGTAAGATGAATGAAGAAAGAAATGAAAGGTAAGTATATTGATTGACAAAGGTAGGAGAGTCGATAATAAAGAAAGAATATAAGGGTATCCCAGGGAGATGTTGTACTTATTTACCAAAGACGAAAAACTCCACGGGACATAGAAGATATTGTTCTAGTATCTTGAGATTGTAAATCTTAACATTTATAGTATTTAACCTAAGGCAATGCTTCTCAAACTTTCAATATACGCGACCCACTATTCAATCATCCTTTTCATCGCGCCCCCCTCTAACAATAACAATGTTTTAAATTTTAAAAATATCTTTGACACAAAAAGCTACAATAGGACTTCAACCTCGTATTTTCCCAGACGTTATAAAAACTCGCTCAGCCAAAGCATTAATTTTTGGACGTATATTTACGTTTTTCCCCAAAATTTACGATCTTTTTCTGTGCAGTGCTATCCATAAAATTATTCCGAGGGCTTTTGAATGCAATAAAAGGACCTTGACAGTGTTTGCGAAGGATTTTTGCTTATTTCTTTCTCTTTCCTCCTCCCCCTTCCCCACAAAAAACATTAAAATACGCTCGTCTACGTGGTAAACGGTGGCATTGGGGGATGAATTGCGTAACTTTTAATTAGCAGTTAAGGAATTAATTATAAACCGTGCAAAAATTATCAAGATAAGTGTTAATACAAGCCCATATGGAGTCACTGATAATCATCAAACTTGTTTTAACTTAGTAGTGTAAAATTAAATTAATAATAAAATATACATTGTACACACAGTACTGATACACCTATAAGTGTATTATATCAGTGTAAATATATATTCTATATTTTATTATATCAGACAGTATTTTGTTTGTTTACTTTCAGTAAATTAATAATTTTTTAAATAACCTTTTGTTTTCGACTTTTCAATATGCTCACGCCCCCTTGTAGAGTTATCACGCCCCTCAAGGGTTGAGAAACGCTGACCTAAGGGATATTCCTCGAACAGTGATGCAGGAAAGCGGGTGCGGTTTGGTACAGTCCGCACCAAGTGTCAGCTCTGAGACGTAATAAAAATTTGCCAGTTTTGTATTAATGTGCGTTTTTGCTACATAAAATAACAAGTCAAATAATTTATATGGGCCTTTACAATCCCTATTTGCATCAAATTGCAGGTGAGCCTTGTGGTGTTGTAATAAATTAAGAGTTATTGTTTGGTACGAGAGGTTTCTTCTCTATTATTTTGATCTCTGTGCTAGTGCTAAGAAAACAATCAATCCCGGTGAGGCATCCTTGCCATTGTTAGATATTAGTTGTTACTACTTAATAGATGGCGCCACATGTATTAAATCTATTTGCTTATATTATTTAATCTGAAAATAGGACGCCATTCCGATGTAGAACGTGAAGCATCACGTAGCCTAAGCAAATTTAATAAACAACTGTCTTAAAAGATACTTTTGTTCTGACTATAATATTATAGCCACAAATATCATTCGTATCAAGTCGTTCTGTTGCACAAGATGACATTTTTAACTTTAACATCCTTATTTGGGCAGAAACGTTAGACAGAGGGTAGGGGAGGCATAGTGCGCTCTAGAACCAACCTTAAAGTATACAAGTATGCAGGGACGTCTTAAGGCATGACCAACTGAGCCCGGGTCCTCGCCCTCGACTTAGCCTTGATATCATTATTCGAATAATATGAACGGTCAAATGTTATTTCTGGTTGTATTCTGAGGAAGACCGGGAATTTCGGACGATATGTCAATTGGTTACATGTAATAACCGTCGTACATCTATGGAGTCTAACGCCCGTATTCACCGCTAACCTAACCTCCAGTTAGAGGAGGGAAACCTGGGGTTCGCCAAAAACTTTATTCACCATCTGAAGTTAATAGACAGCGCCAGCTCAGGTTGAAAATCTGACAAGCTCACCGGGTTAGTTTTTCACCGCACACAGCGCAGTACGATTTTTCGAGTGTTTACGTTTTCACGTGCAGAGTTTAGGAGTAGTTTGGGTTAGGATAGATTTTTAGTTTACGATGATACCATCATGAGGGGAAGTTTCCACTGTACCTCAGTTAGATTTTTTAGAAAGACTGGAAACCGAAAGTCAGAAAAGTAATTAAGTAATTTGTTCGAGGGAAATTGGGCGATTACGAGTTTCAGAGAAGATCCGACTAACAAAAAATGTCCGAAGAATTGACTCCCGTATTTAAGATAAATTAGAGAGCAAACAATACTTTTTTGCTCATTTTCTTTTTAAATTTGAAATAACACTGACGGATCTGTTGTTGATCCCCGGATTCACCACTCCGTCAGTGTCTATATTACCGCGTTATTTCAATATACGCTTCATTTTTTAAAACTACTAACAGCATTTGTTTCCCGGCATTCTATATTGTAATGCGGCTTTATCAAAACCAACACCAATTCTTTTTCATATTGCGTAAAATAAACTCTGCTGGCATTCATATTAAAAGTTAGCGATACGCGAGGTAAAACAAGCTGGCATGAGGCGAATATAGAAAGCCAAGTCACGGGGCTTATTTCGACCAATGGAATCGACCAGTAAGCGCAGGTTAGAAACGCAGAGTCAAGTAACTGGAGGTTGAAAAAGTGGTGAATTGAAGTTCTAACCTGGGGATAATTTTAACTTGATTGCCGGTTACTTAACTCCAAGTTTCATCGCTGGGTTAGGTTAGCGGTGAATACGGGCGTTAGTCTATCACCATACACCATCATTACTCATTCAGTCAGAAATCTATCGAGCCGGTTTGCATGATTGTAAATCATGCCCATTTATTTGTTCTGGGTTACTGTTTGTACGATCATTTGACACCGCATGCTATGTACTATGTATAAATGTAAGCCTCACCTGTAATCTTTTAAGGGTCACAGGTGGGGCTTACATTTGTGTAGGGGTCCACAGTGCTGGTTTATTCACTGGGCACTTGGGGCTGGCACCCAGGAGTCCGGAAGGTCCCAGAAGGGCCTGTAAAGAGGACTTAACCAGATTTTCTGGTATCAATTTTGATCCATCAATGTCAAGGGGGGCATGTAGATCTTCTGCGCCCTGGGCTCGAAATTAGCTTAAACCGGTACAGGGGGCCCAGGGCTTCAAGAAGTGTTAAGACGTCAATGCAAGTATGTCTAATTCAATCTAGCATGCTACTCGAGCGAAACAGTTTAGGATCATACTATTATCGAAGGGTTATCTTCCCATCGCATTGACTAAAACATTTCCGCGCAGATTATATTTCTTTACAAGTAATATTTTATCTTGCTATACTGTTATATTTAAAACAAGTAATATAAAAAAAGGTTTTTTTAACGTCAATTCCTACTTTGTTAGAAAAAACGTACTGGAGCCATCTCCTTACAGCTAATTGTAACTACAAAGGAAATAACGCAGAATAAATTTAGAATTAATATTTGAAAAAAACTGTATTAACATCAAGTATCATCCACTACAAGTTTAAAAGAATTATTTGAACTTGATTGGATGAATAGAAATTATTTTATTAACGATTGAAAATTCCAACATGATAAATATATAGAGAGTGTGAGCTAATAGTAGGAATTGAAAAATATATTCAGACTTACTGTATGAAGTATGTCTATCTGTGAATACCTTTTTGTGCTATCAAACGGTACTTCTCCCTTCGTTTATCGAATCCTTTTCTTTTCCATCTATGATATTGATTTTAGTGAATAGAGTTATATGTTTGCAAAATAAATCCATTCTTATATTACTTTCTTACTATATACTTAATGTAGTAAGAAAGTATAGTTTCTTGCTGATACTAAAATATAAAGTACAGTGTGATCGTAAAAAAATGGTATTTTGGAGGAAATAATTGTTTTGTAGTTTCCAAAGTTAAAAAGAAAATGTTACAAATTGTATATCACTATGTGTGCGTATAAGTATGTTTACACAGTCCTAATTAATTAATCTGTACAGTTTTAAAGTGGAATTTTTTTTCAAAGCCAATAAGAAACAAACTGTTTTCCTTGAGCGTATCGAAAAGAAATTCCCGAGACGGGAGCAAATTGATATATTTCTCCTCTTCAACGTCATGAAAAATGCCGACGTAAACATTTTTGAAAAAGAAATAAGAAGTTTTGTTCAGCTTCTTTATGACTATTTATTAACCCTTTAACTGTCAAAATATTTTGATGATTTGGGTACACAAATTGTCAAATTTTTTTTGAACCAAAGACTTCTAACCTTTGAAGTCTTCAGTAAAGTGCTGCCATCTATTGAATTGAGCGCACATTAACTTTTCCCGAGAATCAGTCGAGTTTGAAAAGAGATGAAGCCGAAATAAACGTCTCCCGATATATATAAGGGTAAAACAATGCGATGCACTAAAAAAGGTACCCCGAGTAACACTCGGGCGTGACATTTTCGAACACCAGTGCTGTGCCCGAGATCATCTCGGGCATGACAGTTGAAAGGTTAAAATTGAAACAACACCCTGGCTAAATATAATTAAAGCTGTGATGGGATTTATATATAATTTTGTATTTAGAATCTTTTCTTTAAATATATAAAAATAATTATCTTTTACAATCGTCCAATAAGTAGAAATTAGAGCACGCCATTGGACATTCTGCAGTCAAATCAATCAACGAGGAATGAAGACTTAATTTGTATATAATTAATGTGTTACATTAAAGCTTAATAGTGACATGGGTCATAATTTCAACAACCAAAAAATGAGGAATGCACATAAACAAACAAGTACAGTTTTCTATTTTACGTGGAAATTAAGGCACAATTCGGTTAACAGTCACTAAAATAATTACACATAGCGGCCCATGAAATATTCATAATGACCTCAAGAAAAAAGGGAAAGGGAGGAAATTCCCCATCCAGTGGCGTAGCGTGGACTTTCGTAACCCGGAAATTTGTCGTCTCTCTATTTTTATTATTAGTCAAGAAAATTAGTAAAAGTAAAAAAAAGCAGCTCTTTAAATTTTTTTATTGATTAAAAATGCATTTTTCGTTTTTTTATAGCAAAATCTTTTATGTAATTGTCAATATCAATATGTATGTCATGTTAAATTGCCAGAATAGCTAAATTTGTTATCCTTAACGTGGATGTAGTCGATCTGAGATAATTTTTGATTATTTTTAGCTTAGAGAAGCTTCTCTCGCAACTGGCATCACTGATAGCAGATGTAAAAAAGTTCTCAACATTATGACAATGTTTGGTAAGCCATCTTCAAGTTTGGACTCAATATAATATATTTTAATAAACCCAAAGAGCCGGACCTAAGGAGTTCTTTTTTACAGCCTGGGTCTGTTGCAGCTCTACGAAAGCTTGTAGACGTACTCTCTCAAGTTAAAACTCTTCTTTATTAATGTCTTGAGGAGCTTGATTTATGTTAAGTTCGTCCACGCTCAATATCACTTTTGCGCTAGATTCTGTAACTGTTGGAATCTTTCTCGAATTTCAGCAGTTACTCTGTCTATGAAGAAAACATTTTCGCCCCAAGTCATCTTCGTACGATAACTGAACATTTACTTCCGTCGCCAAATATATGCTTCCTCCTGGGGAGTCAAAAGAAATTGCAAGCTCTTCACATAAACTTTTAGCATATATTAAAACGTCATCAAAGAATTCTTCTCGTTTTGCTTCTAATATGGTCTGTAAAGCACGTATTTTTAGCCCATTGATGGATATTTAGTCCCTCCGTTTGCAAATAATTTTGAGCATCATTGACTTCACACAGTACCGGTTGTCAGAAGCGTAAGTAACATAAAAACGAATACGATTGCAAAGCGACTAATGAACTTCCTGCATCTGTGCGTATATTAAAGTTTTCACTGATTTCCGTCAATTTCGACATGCAGGCGCGATTTGGAGCTTGAAATATTTTTTTAATTTAAATATCGCGGTGCTTACCGCCGCCCCTTTTTGTATGCCACCCGGGGCCACGCTCCCGCTACGCCACTGTCCACATCAAAAGAAAAACTGCTCATTGCCAAGTAAACTAACATTATCGCGTTTTGTTTAATTTTGAAGAAATACATTTAACGGATTTATAACTGTCTGTGTGTGCTAATGTTTTCGAGATGAGAAACATTTTTTTTGTATAAATTAACAGATATCAAAATATTTCATTGACTTTAAAGTTATTTGAAAAGGAGGTTTATTTTCTAATAACTTGCGGATCGTTTAATCTTGACAAAATTGCTAACCTATTTAGTTTGGCGACAACACATTCTGTATTTTATCTCATCCTCCATTTCAAAACATGAAAATTAAAGAAACTGGAATGAAACATTAGAATTATACTTTTATCTCTATTGCGCTAATGATAAAATGAAACTCGATGCTAAACAAACACCCTACGGTTAGTTTCAAGTAGAATCCAAAATTTGTATCTAAAAGCTTATATAAGTTTCCAAAATAAGACAATGTTTTTTTTTATGAAAGAATGGTACTAAAATAAATGATTGAAAATTTTTACGAAACTGCTTCCGACTTCAAACTTCTCACCAAATCCTAAGCTGATGGAGAATTAGGGAGTGCTAAAATTTAATATGTTAAAACAAGGTGAATACTCAAGATATTCTTTTGAATGTCGATTTTGTAATAAAAACACAAATGTAAAACCAATTATTTTTGCAGTAAAAAATATCTTAATATAAAATTTTTAATTTTTAGAAGAAAAATTTTATAATTGAAAACTCATAAAATTATAATAATGAAAAAACCATTACAATTTAAAGCTTAATAAAAATAGCTCGCAGTAAATTATATTTAAAATATTTTCTTAATTTTAGGGGGAATACATTTGTAGAATATACAAGAGCAGTTCATTAAAGAATATTATATCTGTCTACATAAAAATGGGGGTTTGTATATGACCTCGCTTCACTCCAACACCGTTCAACCGATCACTATGAAAATTGCCATGTATATGTATTTTTTTTGTGGAGAAAGTTTTTGTGCTATCCTTTTTGTTGCAGCTCCCCAACAAGTTACACAACAGCATATCAACTTCTGCACCGTTCAATCAATCGCCAAGTTGCCAACATGGTCGCCAAAAATTATGTCAATGTGGCTTTATCGTCAACATTTCGCTTGTTTCCATTGAATCGCTATTATAAAGTAAGGAACAGCGTTGCTTGCGAATCTTACAATTTTAACATAAAATACACAAACAGAAAGTAATATTAACGTGTTACACATCTAGATATAAATTATTTACATTATTTTAAGCGTACATTGTACAAAATTTGTTACTTTTGCTGAGCAAAGATCAGCTTAGGAAGGTGTTTTCAAAAATCGACCCACAAGAGTAATGGGCCGCAATAAATATAAAAAAAAATCCTTTTTTATCAGCTCTATTGGAACTACTGACTTAAAATTTAACAAATATGGTTTTTTGTTCAATTGAGATACGCAAAAAGCTCTTTTGTTTAATTTGCAATTCACGTAATCTCATTAAAATCTTCTTTATCCTTCAATCTGTATTGTTTAATTTTTCAATTCATCCGTGCGAAGATCGGATATAACAGCAAGCAAATATATATCAATATATTTTTCTTATAATTCATTATGAATAAACATAGTAATCTGAGAATGACATTTGATTCTAAAATATTTTTTAATCCCACTCTATAGAAAAAAGATGGCTAAGTATATACTAAAAGTTTATTTTTTAAGTATTTCTATCTACAAACACAAGCAATAGCATAAAAAACCTAAAAAATTTTTTACAAGAACAAATTTATCACATGCATAAATGTTTTTTTTTTAAATTTTGTAATTACACACTCAAATAATAATTTTAAAAATTTTAAACAATGAATATTACATACTTTCTTCACTTTTGCTTTAAAAATCTAAATACCATCCACATTTTTATTGGAAAAACATGACAATTTTATTCAGTACATCCTAACTGCAGACATTATCCAATGGCTATTAACTCAATACTTTTTAAATGTAATTTTATAAAAATAGTCTTATTGATATATACTTTTTTTATTATATTTTATATATATATTATCTTTATTCATATTATTTTATAATGTAGTTTTATAGATATATAATTTTTATCCATTAGCATTATTCCTTTAAAAAAATAAGCTTATTAAATTATTTGAAATAACCTTCATTAATATTTTAAAGTTCAATAATAAAGAAGTTAAAAGAATATTAGCTGAGTTTATAATTTAAATGACATTTCATTCACACACATTTAAATTTCATTAAATTAATTAATTACTTGTTTTACAGAATAAGTTTTATAAGGAGAAAAATCCCAGTAATCAAAATAAGTAAATCAATTCCTGTATATCAAAAATTATAAGTTGACAAAACACCAATATTTTAATTATACTATTTTATTGATAACAGAAAAGGGTTGGTTTAACAGAAGCACAACACAAAAACATCGCAACACATATCCACCAAGACGTATGAAAATGTATACACTATCTTTGTGAATCATGACGGTATGCAAACAAATCAACACAGCAAATTTGATGCATGCTCTGAAGCAATTCAATACTTACAACAGTCATGCTTTCTGAAAATTGCAATACAGAGAAATTCCAAGCAACCAAAAACAGAAACATCAACCTTCAGATAAGACTAAACATAATACATTATAAATATTGCCATTTTTTACAATTATTACATTTCTGGAAAACGAATATTTTCTTTAAAAAAAAAAATAACACTTTAAACTCAATAAGATATTAACTCAACTTGCAAGCATTCTTTCACAGTTCTGCATGTTATTAACACCCATATACAAAAAAGTTTAGGATCACAATTAAAACACCTGAATCATGTGGTATTATAAAATCACAACACTTTAAATAACATCAAGTACCACAAATGATAGTTATGAATAAAAACTAGCCTTATTCAAATCTTAACCACATGTTAAAATGCACAAAAATCACATAAAATCAATATTATGAAGGAACTACTCAAAACATCCTACTAAATGCTAGATCATTATTCTAGAAGACTAATTCTTTATAAAGTTATAGGAAATAAAGTCAAAGAAAATTTTTTTACATGCATTTATACTCTAACAATTTGTTTACAACTGACATTTTAACCCTTCTTTAATAAATATTTAAAACATGTAATCATCAAGAAAATAACTAATTAAGAATGATTTGAGTATACCAATTTATACACAGAGAACAATTTTATAATGTGTTGCATCTTATTATATACCTTAAGGTTATGCTTACGGGATGGCATTATATCACCAAATTACATTGAACCATATTACATTGAAATGAAATTAAGAGATAAATTAAATCACAGTTCAGATAGTATCATTTATAAGGGAAAAAACTATTCTTTAATTTTTCTGTAATATTTTGATTATACATACACATAATGAGGTTAAAACAATTTTTAGAGACAGTCACATAATTCCATAAAAAGCATAATGAATATTCAAATACAACAATTTACATAATGAAATAAAATTGATAATAGAAATTTGAAAAATTAAATACAGTAAAATGTTGTTTATCCAAACGTTTATTATCTGGACCAGTTTTTTCAGAGACCTTGCAGCGAAAAAACGAAGGCGTACAATAGTACAACGAAAAATAAGTGATTATTTTCCACAAAAAAGGTAAAATTGTAACATTTTGCTTTTTCTTCAAGTACGTTTCCCACGTGTGATTTTCAATATTCGTATAGTGTTCGGTTTCATATACTGGATGGATCGCATTCAGTTATACGAATGGTGTCCGGTTCCATTTGATTCGGATAAATGACATTCTACTGTATTACAATTGTTCTACTTAAAAAAAAACTTAAAATTCAGGACATATTTAAGCTCTTTAAAAAACTGAGAAGTCGGTGGGAAGTATTAAAAAAAAAAAAAGTGACTTCATTGACATAGCATTTGAAACAAAGAATAAATTTTTAAATCAAAGAAAATTTTTTCACTAATTAGGAACTCATTATAAATAAGGGATATTACAAAAATAAATTTTGTGATTTTTTCCAAAAAGAAGTTGTATCACAAAGTGAAATAACATACTGTCAACAAAATAATCTTTCCTGAATTCTTGATGCGAGGAGTAAGACTTGAAAATCAAAGGTATGTGCTCAGAGTGTAAAAATTAAGAAATAAAAATAAGTCCAGCATGCTAAGCTTTGTTGGGTGCAAGCTTGTATTTCTAAACTAAGCAAACTCAAGTTCATCCTCCTATGGAAGAGACCAGGGTACTTGAGTCAAGGGCCTTTGAGATAACAAAATCCTGTACAGCAAGGGACATTCAAAAACATATTCATCATCTGAGTTATTCACTTGTCCCACTATTTTCCAGCATTGAGGTTAGCACTATTAGGATATCACTTCAGCAGTAATCAAGAGTTGCACTAAATTGTGAAAACTTCCTGAAATTGTTTGGAATCAATTTTTACTAAAAAGGCTTCTTGAAATTGATATTATAATAGGACAAATGTATCAAGGTTGTTAGCAATTACATGGAAAAATATGTAAAAGATTATATTTTTTAATGACATTTGAATTTTTTGGGACTATAACAGTTTCTCCGTGAAAAACAACCAAACTTATTTTTGGAATACCCTTATAAATTAGCATAGATTAAAACAAATAAATACTATAAAACATTTAAAGAAATAAAGTTTTGGAGGATGAAATATAAAATTCATGACATTCAAAAAACATGCAAATTTAAACAATCAGTATATTACATAGATAACTTTTTGCTAATCATGCTTATTTGAATATACATCATGCTTAAATGAAAAAAATAAAATAAACAAAGGAAATTTTGAAAATGAGGAAGGAATGTCTAAAACAAATTTTCTTGCAATGTTTTTCTCAGTACAAATTACTTTATATGTATTTAGCAATATCTCAGTAAAAAAATTTGGTAGCTAATAGCAGAATTTTTTGTAAAGTTTTTTCAAAACTAAGTTAAATTCATAATGAAATTCAGTGAAATTAGAGAAAAATAGTTTTTCTTTGAATATATTAAAAAAAAACTGATATGCAATGGCATTTTTTCTTCCTTTAATAAAAATTGATAGATAATAGACTTTTATAGTCCAAACAATAAATTATTAACAGTTTCAAAACGAGCAATGTATTCAAAATCTCATATGTTCACACAAAAACTGAATGGTGAACATGGCAGTAGTAAATGACAAAAATTTTATAACTACAAATTACACATCTACAAACTTTCTCTTCAAAGGGAATATTATACACAGTTATGAACCCCACTACACTAAAATAAATATCAAACTGTTAGTTTTCAATTTTTATTTTTTACCTTTTCAATCAAAGAAATAAAGCTAATTTTGTAGATTTATATTGGATAAGTTTATAAATCTTAAAGCTGTACCACTAGTCATAAAATATGCAAAAAAATCTTATAGATTTGATATAATTATTCTTTAAAAAATAAGTTGATATGTTATAGTTTAAATATTATTTTAAACAGTTTTGACAAAATTGAAAATGTAACAAAAATGATTTTATATTAAATTGGATTACACTTTTCTTTTCCATAGAATTATATAAAGATAACTACATGTAACTGAATTCAATATTTTATCAATACATTTATTTAAATGGTTTTTAAAAGAGTGATTTCATTTTTTACAAACATGGTTAGCATTCTTGCAAAAATGTTTTTATATCTTCCTACTTACTTGTATATGAAATTTACAATAAACTTTTATCTCAGCATCCAAACTGCAGTTAAACAAATTTATTAAACAGAAATATAAGTTTTAAGATATATGAATGTAAGAACAATTACAATGATTGTCACAAGCAGGATTAGTTGACACAAAAAGATATATCAAAACTGAACAAAAAGTTTTCCCATTAAAAAAGCTCAAACAGTTCATTAAAAAAAATTAACAGATTAAAATGTCATTTTATTTAAGGAAATATCATTACCAATTTTTTTCCCTTACAGAAAGAAAAAAAAATGATTTTAGAAATGAATGAAAATTTAGTTTACATATGCACCAGCAATATTCCTATGACTTATATATTTATTAAAGAGGAATTTTTTATATACTATGTTAAGATAGATTAGGAAATAAAACTTTATATTTTACAATGCATTTAAAATGGGGAAAAGGAAACACTTTTTTATCCACCAATATACAAAAAATTTCACCCCTTTAAATTAATATACGGATATGGATTGAGAACTGTTTGTATGTAACAGTTTTCTGGTTTACGTCTAACATACAGAAAGATAAAAAATGCATATCTTTTGAATACCTAGAAATTAAAAGTTGAGCTTCATTCAGAGACTAAAAGCCCAATTATAGTTGGAGATCTTTTTTTGGAAAAATTAAGGGATATTTAAAAATTGAATTTTTCGGAATAACAAATTTGAAAAGTAATAATTTGTAAAAATCACTCAAAGGAAAAATTTTAGAAGAAAAAAAAATATTACAAATAATTTCTACTCTTTAAAAATTTTGTATGGATTGAAGAGATATGAATTGATGATACACTCAGAAAGTTATGCATGAATGTTTTTGATATGACAATAGTTTTTAAAAGTTTCTAATTAAGCTGTTTTAAACCATAAATTAAATATTTATATTAATAAAATTCCTGTGCAGTTCATATATTAAAAGTATAACACAATTTAAATAATAGCATTTAATATAATTTGCAGTTAAGGGGACACAGTATGATTCAATTAACAAAAATCGGTCAAAAAATCAAATCTTACTTTTTTTTGCCTAAATTATTCGTTATATACTTTTCTATAACCTCACAAAATTTGAAAGCTCTAAATTTATAAAATGCAGAATTACGATAGCTTTTACGTTCGTTTTTATTCACATCCCTATGCTAAATCAAAACTTTAAATTTACTTATCTCAGAAAGATAAAATAACTAGTTTGTCTTCATTTAAAATGCTATGGCTTTTTTTCTATTGTGCATAATGCTTTGAATTTTTTTTACTTATTTCTAATAGTACATGTAACAAAAGTTGGTATTCATTTTTGAATCAAAGCAATACTTACTTTTTAAAAAATAGTTGAACTCAGAATTTATACATTTTTTAAGGATTTTTTAATAAGCATTCATAAAAATAAGTATTGTACAAATACCAATCATGCTACCGCAAATCCCCTACCAACTTTTGTTATACATAGTTTGACATACTTCTAAATCAAATTTCATGCATGTAAGTAACTTTTTGTAGGAGGAGTAGCATTTTAAAATCCACAAATTTCAAGTTTTTTCCTTAAAAAATTAAATGGCCAGCTTTTTATGAAATTTTGAGCACAAAATCTTTTTTACATAGAATGCACACATAGGAGGCAAACAAAAAATTTTTGAAAATCCTTAAATTAAAAAAAATTGCATAAATCCTACCATGTCCCCTTAAGTAAAGAAAATCAGGATTTAGAAACATGTTGGATTAACAATCTTATTTAATAATCTGAGATATTTTATGCACTAAGATTTTTTTTTCTTTCATACATGACACTGTACAACTGCTAAATTTTCTTTCAGATATTCAATATTTTCTTTCCAATAGCTTCATTATACCATTATTTGGACCATTAATTTTCTTTTATTATCTTTTAAAGGGATAAAAAGCATTTTTTTAAGAAATAAAACATACATTTTATTAAAAAGTTCATATTTAAATTGAAAACAAATATATTTCCAATTTACAACAAGTATTTAACCATCAATAACAAGCATCAGTCAAGTATTACTTTTATTTAACAAAACAAAAAATCCTTATGTAAATGCCACTTTTAAATTCACAGTAACATTACAGACATATTCACTAGACTATGTTTTATAAATATTACACACATCTCAAGTGACACTAGATCATACATTACAAAAATCTCATAGACAAGTTGGTATCAAACAAAGTATTTCTCTTTGCAACAGCAAAAAGAAATTCAAGAATGTTTAAAAAAAAAAAAAACAGAACATTACTACAATTTGAATAATCAAGTTATTTAAGGTTTAGTTTAAATAAAAATCCTAAACCTCCGAAATAGTTGCCACATAATTCATTTTTATTTATTCGCATTTCATTTGGCAGTTTTATAATATTTAATACAAATAAATGCATGAAACATTTATAAAGTAGTGGCACAGACATATTTAAGGATGTTCTTGTGTAGACTAGACATCTGAGGTGGTAATAAATAACACTAACATGGCTACTTTTGAACTCATGGGAATAATTATTTGACACAGAGTACTTAAAGACTAATTAATTTTTACAAAGTACAGATATGTGCCCCACTGATAATTATGTAAAATGCATATATATGATGAACTAAATTAAATCAAAATAATCCTAAAGACTAATAAATTAAAGGAATTACATTAACAAAAAAGAATTTTTTTAGGAAAAAAAATTATGTGTTTCCCCTTATCGGCAGGGATAGCAAAATGGATATGATCACAGATGTATATCAGGTACAAACACAAATGAGTACAAAGCATATTTTTAAGAAATATATATAGCAAAAAATTAATTTTATCCCACAATGTTAACAGATGACAGTGTATTTAAAGAAAATTCAAAAGAAAAAAAAAATTGCAGGATTTCCAGTTATTTCAAAACTTTAAAGGAGATAAAAATTAAAGAAGGTGAAATATCTCATAAATTCAACATATCAAAATAAATTTTATGAAATTTCAAAACAAAGAATTTATGTTCCTTGGCTTACAAAGGTCAACTTCTTTTTATAGAAGTAACTACAAACAATCTAAAGTGAGGACTAAACATTTGACTCATAAGTGTTGCTGACATATAATAAATTTCAGGACTTTTAAATGTAAAGGGAAAATTGAATTATACAAATGGAAGGACTATGAAGAAAGGAAGAAATAATTTTGAATTCACCACTACAAACACAAATGCTATTCTACTCACAGAAAATGTGTGGTTTCTTGTTCATTTTGATAAGGTTATACAAATTCCCCATTCTGTTCTTTTTCTGCATCCATAAAAACAAATAAATAGCCCAGAAACACATGTCCTTTTTGTCTAATGAAACAATTGAGATTAAGAAAAATGTCTAGAATTTTTTTTTGTTTTCCTTCTTTAAATTTGCTACAAATTATTGTGACCAGAACTTGTCAGTGCTACTAAAAACCATTAATCCCAGCTTTCATCGCTGTCTGGCGTTTCTGATACACTATCCACATTTTCTTCATCAGAAAGATCCTCACGTAAGATACCCCTCTTTCGTTTGCCCAAAATTTCGCGACCTGCATTATATAAAGGTTGATCTACTTTGATTTTAGAAGGAGGCTTTGCTGTCTTGAATTCTTCCACCAATGGAAAGATATGTTCTATAGCCAACTGTGCATTTTTGACGCTGGGAGCTGAAAATTTCAGATTTACAATTAAAATATTATAAAAATTCAACAAACTTAAAATTCAAATACTATTCCACAATTGTATCTAAATAAAATATATAAAAAATTCATTTGAAAGATTGATTTTAAAATTAAAATAATCACTGGCATAGCTAGTTCTAAGCAGGCTCTGTCTCAAATTTTCAAAACACCCTTTTTTGAGGTCCCTTAACATGTTACAATTTATTTGTGCATATATATTGGAGCCCCTGTAGCTTGGGGGTCCCATATCATTGATATGGTAGTAGCTACGCCCCTGCTTATAATTATTAGTAAAGGTATAAAATATTCAAATCTGAAAGAAAAGCATAAAAATTTACATAAATAGAAAGCAATATTTAGAAAAAAACTAGAAAATAAATCTTTCTAAAAAAACTAAATAAAAGAGTAACAAAAATAAAAAAGGTATAAAACTCAGGGGACAAAGAATATTTATTAAGTTAAATAAAATGATCAACATATATAGTTAAATTAATTTGCTATATATATATTACGTATAGTAGTAGTGTTGGTCGGTGTTGGTTTGTTGTCATATCTGGTTAAGTGAAAACATCTTCAGAATTAATTTTCATCTTTTTATTTTGAAGCACACATAGCATAGCTGGTCAATCACTTTTATATTTCATATCTATTTGTTAAAAACATGAAAACAGACACATAACAGAAGCGACATCTTGACGGACACAACACAAAAACAAAGAGAGCTGCAGTTATTTACAATCTTACGTGGACGTTTACATGCTGATGGCAAGCAGACAAAGAGAGCGTTTACACAAGATTTTTGCCTTTATACCGGCAGTAATTATTACGTAATAGTAGTTCTGATTGGATAGAATGGGCGGGACAGGGATTTCGGACTAGCCGATTATGACTAAGATTACAATGTTATTTTTAAACCAAAAAATTAAAGTTATTTTAAATATTAGTACAAAGAGTTAATAAAAAGGATACAAGAGGCAATTATTACATATATATGTTAAGAGGTGCTTTGGTTGAAAATTAAGATTAAATGTGCACCTCTGATGTAAGATTTTCTTTTTTTATAAAGCTAAGAAATTTGAATTGCTGAAGAAGCTTTATCATAAACTACATTTTTTTTAGGGAAAAAACTAGACAACTTTACAGAATAAAAGAAAGGGTGTGTGGGGGAAAGGGCACTTTGAAAACATTCTCTTAAATTCATTGATCTAACACCAAAGTAATAAAAGTGTTATATAACTAAAAAAAAAATGTGGTTAAATTTACAATAGATTCCAATATCATATGGTTTTGATTTCAATTAACAATCATTTTACAGCAATGTGAGGATTATTGGTGATGAACCTCGTAATTTTAAACCTTGGTCAAGTGATAAGGACAACATCTGAGCTAGCACCCTACTTATTAGAACATGATTTTAGTCATAAGTTTCGATAGTCCAGTGAGAACCCATAGATGTTTTGTAGTTCAACCCCAGCAGAATGGACGACGCATAACAGAAGATAATAAAGAAGTAAACATACAGTTACAATGAAAAACAAAGGGCTGCCATTCATTTGCAGCGCCATCTGCCATGTAATGGGGGAGATACAACACCACTCTCTAACCTTTCACACCACTGATGTGAAGCCTTTGAGCCATGATAGATTTAACATGCATCAGCCCCTCTACACAGTATGTCTTCAGTGGCATCAGGACTTGAACTGGTGGGCAACAACATCGCACGCCAGTTTTTGACTGTGATCTCTAGGCAGCAACTGCATATGGGGGATCTGATTCCTCATGATATATAAATATTATGTAATGCCAAGAATTTGAAGATGTTTGGATAATCAACACTTATGTTTAATAAAATAGCAAATCTAAGAAATATTACATATAAAACAACAAATAGATTGCATTACTTATATGTATATAGCACATAAATACACACATACAAGGATTATCTGAAAAAATTTCGACCTTGATTTGAAGATGGCACTGTGAATCAACCAAAGTAAGGGTATCTTGATAATTCTGAACGAAAATTTTAGACATTTAGAACTGAAGTTTTTTGTTTGACTATCATTTTTTAAACTGATGACTGTATTTACAAAAATGGAAAAAATCAAGTATAAAGCAGTCACTTTAGATACTTGTTTTTTTAAAAGTAATATGTCTACACAAATTAAAGAGGATGTTTTGTACAAGGACTGCACAGTCACTAAATACTGAGAAATATAGGGGAGCTTGGGTGATGAATGCTAACGAAAACTTGCAATCACTGACTAAAACATCACTAAAAATCATCAAATGGAATTGGATAACTGTTCAGCCAAGTTAGAAAGATAGCAGAGTCTAAGAGCATGTTCAAAGAATGTGTTTGCCACATATTGAACAAAGATTTAAGTATGCACAAACTGGCTGCATGTTGGATATTGCATTTGTTCACTTTGAATCAAAACATAAGCCTCTTTCTGAGAAGCAATAAATAAAAGTTACATTTTAAACAGCTTGAGCACCCTCCCTACTCGCCAATTTTTTGTTTTTTTGTCTTTTAATCTAAAAGAATCACTCAAAGGACAAAGAATTTTATCAAATGAGGAGGTTATGAACTTCATTAATAACTATTTTGCAGAGAAAGATTCCACATAAGATTTAAAAATGCGTCAAAAGAATGTGAGAATCACTGAGTGAAATGTATAACTTAACAAAAAGACTAAAAAAATAAAAATTTTAGAGAAAAAATATCTTTTTAGGTTTGAAACATTTCAGACAACAGTCTGCATATATATTTTGAGTATTAATATTCTAAGTATACAAATTTTCTTTAGGGTATTTTCATATTAAAATCATAAATATGCAATTTACAAAAGCAAAAATCAAGGAAAAAAAAAGATTTAAAAAAATAGGATATGGAAAACAATGAAAATTAAGTGTTTGTTTTTATTTTTTCAAAAATGTATTGTATATGTACAAATATAAAACTGTATTCTGAAATAATTTAACACTAAAGAAAATTTTTTGCTGTGGCTCAGAATTTTATTTGCCAAAATTCTGCTGGGTTTTTAAAAAATTGTTATGTTCATTCTTTCTTTACTGTAAAAACTAAGCAAAAGAGAAAACTGAATAAATGATACATCTACATTTTATAGATTGCTAAAATGATTAACATATCACATATTAGCACAAATTTAAAAGCATTTTAATTTTTGTAAGCAATTCACAATACTGCAAAAGAAAATTTAAAATGACTAGGTAGGAAATAAGTAACATTCAATATGTAACATAAAAACTTAATCCAAATTGATGAAATCCTTAACATGAAATAGTTCACAAGTTAAAAATTTGGGATATACAGAGTGATTTGTTACTAGGCTGACAAACTTGCAGGGTATGCAGGGGGTACAGAGACAACTCTGAATCACATCGGAATGCAGGGTCCCAAAAGCCGTTTTTGCAAGCTATGGTATAAAGTAGAGAAAAAGAAAAGAAATAGAACACAGTAATGGGACAGAAAACATTTTATTGAAAGGTTATAATGAAACAGGTGTTAAAAACTAAGACCAGAAGTCGTCTGGCAGGCCAACAGTGGTGCTGCATGGAATTCCTAACATTCCCAAAGATTCCTGGGATATCACATATCCTGCTTCCCAATCTTATCCCTCGAATATCATGCAGTTACAGATATTTGAGGGATGATATCTTCAACAAGGAATGGGAGTCTTGTGCACCAAACTCTTCAGGTGACCAAAACTAGACTCGCATCAACTTCTGTTCACACTTGCAAAGGTTGTGTGACGTAGAACACATTTGTTTTGAGTAACATCACTGGCATGCCAATCACAATCCGCAGCTCCAAGCACATTGACCAGTTCTTCGTTTGAATACAAGTTTATCCAACTACTCCAGGAAACAGATCACAAATGACGACTTCCAGCAGGATCTGTTTTCACAAAACCTTCTGTTCAGCACCACTTACCTCCAAGACTGTCCGGAGGAATATTCCAGATCAAAAGGAATTCCATGTAGTGCTGCTGTCAGGTCAGCCAGAAGATTTTTGGTCATAATTTCGAACACCTGTTGTAGTACAACCTTTCATTACAATATTTTCTGTCCCTAAAATGTGTTGTTTCAGTTCCTTTTCTCTGCTTCTTAGCACTATAGCTCACAACTATAGTACTTGCTACCCTGCATTCTTATGTGATTTCCAGTTGTCTCTGTACCCCCTACAGACCCCCAAGTTTGTCGGTCTGGCAGCAAATCACCCTGTATATATGGTGTGTATCTCTTGACAGTAATGTTGATCTAGAAAAGATGGTTAAATTCTTATTTATTATTTTTTTTTTTCAGTTTTCTGCCTCTATGAATTATTTAAAAAATAATTTTGCTTACTAAAAATTGCTTTATTTTCTCTTTTTTCCTTTATGATGATTTAGTGAAAAAGAATTCACTGCATTTATACATACATTTAAATATTTGACTGGCTTAAGATAGTTGTTTAAGATTAGTTCTGTATTAAATTATTTTTCATTAACAAAGCTTACTGAGAATGAGTGAAAATATTACAATTATTTCTAAGGGAATGAAAGTCCAATTCATTGATAAAAAATGCTACCATGGGAAGATACACCTTAAAGTAATTTCCAGCATTTACTTAGTTGCATAAATGAGTTTGTGAGCACTCATGATTTTGGATAAGAGATACACTTAAAATTTCTACAGAAGTGATAAAAACATATTCTGTATTTTATGACAAGCCTTAAGGTTAATAAAAAGAGCATTGAAAGGACTTTAATATGTAAGAGCAACCAAAAACAATTTTAATTAAAAATGAAAAACATAAAGTTCTAGAAAAAAGCCCTTATACTATTATTGGCACATAATTTCTCTCTCTCTCTTTCAAAGGGTTGAAATTTAAATTCACATTGTGAAATTTTCACAATGGTTGTTCTTCCAATGAGCCACAGAAATAAAAATATCTTCAATAGCTCTTAGTTTTTGAAGATATGTAAAATATTACTTTGGATAAAATTATATATATATTTAATGTATATTGATTAGGGCCCAAGTCATGATCATGATCACTGTCAGAGCCCCTCCAGCACAAGTGTGGGCATATAAATAGTTAAGGTACTTTGATAGTTCAATTGTCTTGTTTCACTACCAAATTGGCTCTTTTACCTCAATAGTTTGCTGAAATCTAGTCTAGAAGATAAATAATGCTCAGCACTTCTACAGTTAACTTGAAAGCATGCAGCTTAGTGGAAAAAGCCAAAAATGAGATAGGGTCTATGTGTGTAACAAAACATTAATATTTTTACATTAAAGAATCTATGGGTTCCTTTTTGTTAACTGTTAGAAAAAAAAATACTTTGACCCAATTACCAATTTGTGTAAAATTGTTTTACTTTTTTACCTACATCCCTTTTAAAATTTATCAGTAAAAAATGTTAAATGAAGGTGTGAATACAAAGAGCAATAGCTTTAATTTGTTAATTATTGATACCAGAAAGGGCAAATTGATAATTATCACAATAAATAAGCGGTGAATAAACAATTTCATCAGAATAAATTATAATTTAGATTATAAATTAGAATATAGAAAATAAATATAGATTATAAATTTTTAGTTCGCAAAAGTCTTTACATAATTTATGATCAAAAGTATTCGGACATCTATATGTTTGCTTCTCCTGTGGATAAGTTAAAAATTAATAAAAAGGCCAACCACAATTTTTACGAATAACAACTCACTCGGTAGGGAAGTTTTTCCATGTTGTAACAAAAATTACATACTATTTTTGCAGAACAATACTGGTTACTGAAATGGGACAATATATTGCAAATTGCAGTTGACATTCTAATAATCCTACAGGTGCTCTATGGGATTAAGGTTTGGGGTTTGAGCAAGACAGTCAAATTCTGAAAACCTATGACAGCAAACCATCTCTGTACAAACTGTGCAGTATAGGCAGGAATAATAGAACACAGGAACGAATTTTTTCCAAAACTGTTGCCACATTGTAAAAACGCAGAACAGTTCAAGATGCAAAAATAGATTTTGTTCTAGAGAATTCTTCAAAACGTCCAAATCAAATCATGAGAAACAGTCCCAAAAGCATTGTGTTACCATCTCTGAATTTAATTTATGGAACAATACAGTCAATTAAAAAAATAGTTCATAAGGCAATATGGCTAGACTCTGTCAGATTGCCAGACATTATACTTTAATTCACTGCTCCATAACACATTGTTCAAAGCTCCAATATCATTAATATTTTACCACTGTAAGTGATGCCTGGCTTTGGTAGCAGTAATGCTTGATTTATATGCAGCAGCTCTACCTGGAACAAATTTTTTGGGCCAAAATTATGTGATCAATTTTTACACCTCTCTAGTGCTTGATGATCCCTATAGCTATCAGAGACATGATCTACCAGATCATTATTGCTTCCGCACATTTCCACTTTATGAAAACATCACATACAGAACAGACATTCCCAACATCGCAAAAATTCCACAGACTTTTAACAGCAGTAATAACTCCCCAACCTTAAGAATTATTTCTCTCCCATTATATGTTTCTAATGTATGTGCTCAACAAAGGAGTATAATGAAACTAGCTCATTCCAAATGCTAGATATATAATAAATTGGTAATAAAAAAAGATCATCAAAGTTTTAGCATTAGAAATACTGAATATATGAAAGAAAGTAAAATTGTTTAACTTATAACACAAATTCATATAATTACATTATAAATAAATTTTTCAATTACAAAAATCACCAGATAACTTTTAAACAACATTTAGTATTAACAATATATTAATATATTTTTAAAAGTTTTCTCCTTTTAAATAATACGTTAACACCTCATATTCTCCCCCCTAAAGCTTAGTAATTCCTATTCCTTTAATGTAAATCATGAAATCATTTAATTCTTGAAATAAAAAGATTTACTAACCAGTCACAGTTATACTTCCAGTAGTAAATATTTTTAGAGTCGCTTTAAGCTCATTTATTCTATATGTTGCTCCTGGGTGTAATTCTGGTTCATAGCTGCAATAATAACAGAACTAAATTATTATATATAAATCATTTAGTATCACATATTAAAAATAATTATGAAAAATTAGCAATAAATAACAGTACCAGAAATAATATATTAATTAAAAAATACCTTGCTTTGCCCCTGTGTTTTTCTGCAAACTTGATGAGATTTATACCAAAATACATGACACAAGTACACAATACATTCACAACACGGTAATTACAGAATCTCACTCTAAATCCGAGTTGTTGCAACTTTCTAGCAATTTTTCTAGAAGCTATTTTTGCATCATCATCACTGTAAAAAAAAAGTAAAGAGAAATTTAGATCATTTTAATAATTTATTGAAAATGTATGGAACACTCTTAAATAAACATAAAATTTTTTTTAGTTCTTTAATAAACAAACTTTAATGTTATAAATAATATATAAGGTAAATTAACAGATATATATATATATATATATATCTTTTTCAATCAGCAAATAAAAGAAAGCATAGAATTGTTGAGTATAAGGAAAAGTACCATTAGTAAAAAAGTATTCTGAAAAGATAATTTTTTCTAACAGTAAATGTATGTTCTTTTAATGTAAGATAATATTTTAACTTCTGTTTATATCAAATATTTAAAGTTAGCAATATGAGATTAATTGAAAGTATACAATTTCAATACAAAGTATTCAATGATTCCATAACTTTCTCAACAATTCTTTCCCCTCAAAGATCTACACATGTCATATTACATGTGTGACTAAGCATTTGTTTTAAAATAATACATTGATCAATCACAATTTCAATTACTTGCATATTTTTCTAATTCAAAAATTTCTTGGATATGGTAGTTCAAAAATTATTTTGTATTAAAAGGGCATATTTACTAAGAGTTACTTTCATTTACTACTTTTAAATTAAAAATAAAGAATAAAAGCAACTACTTTCTTTCCTAATTATAATTTTGAATATACACACACACACAGGATGCAAAAGTTTTGAGATGGAAAAAAAAACTACTGAAATGTTTATCCTAATATTTAAAAAGGCTAACAAAAAAGTTATGCCCTCCCATTCAATTAATAAATTTAGTGCTACAACAAATCTTGTAATTTACATAAAAATTCAACATTTTTTTTTACTTTAATTAAACTTTGTAATGCTGCACAATAATTATTCTTCCTCTGGCCTCCCAAAAAATCTATTGCATACATATGAACTATATTTTATGTACTATATTTTAAAAAGAAGTTTATTCCTATTTCAGAAATTTTACATATTTTTGACTTTATATTATGATATAAATGATTTAAAAGAGGAATTATATTTCACCTAGTAGCTCCAGTGCAAGTAATCTTTCCTGAAGACCATATACTGGCTGTAGTATGAGGCTTCCTAAGTTTCATGGTAACCATCTTTAAAGAAAAAAATTATCCATATGAAATAACCATTTAAAAACTGAAAATATAAACTTTACATGAACAATTCTTGATATTTTATAATTTACTCAGTGATTTGCTTATCAATTTATTTAATTTTACTTCTGAATCCATTAAAATAAGTAAATAGTTATCCATTAAAATAACAAAATATTCCATTAATGATTGGTTTAAATTACAGATTTATTAAGGGATAAGTTTATTATTCTTTTTTTAACATTTAGAATTACAACTGCTTTTCTCATTCAGTAATCTAGGTTGTATTTATGACAAACATTAAATTAAATAGCCAATTTTTTATAAATACGTATTAATTATATCATATAAATATCTCATCATTCAGAATTTTACTTTCACAAAACTCATTTTTCAATTGATTGTAGTATTGATACATATCATTTCAAACTTGAATACAAGAAAATAATAAGTAAATATAAAAATGGAATTAGGATTACTTTTAGACAGGTTTTGAAAGGCAAGAATAGATTCCAAAAAAAGGAATTCTTTCAGGCGATGTTAAGATAATTTATAAAGGTAGATGATAGTCTAAACACATTTGCATGGGGTGAATGAAACTAATTATTAATGTCATTCTTAGAAGCAACATGAGTGCTATTGATAACAGACCACATAAATTTGAATCACTGTCAAATAATGGTTGTGACACTTGATCTGGTTCTTCACTCTCAAACTTCCATGCCACATTTACAGGACTTGGAGGCTTGGCAAATTTCTTGCACATCAAACTCTTTACATGACAAGTCAATTAATTGCCGATCTCAATCACAAAACATATAGCAATGAAAGGCTTATAAACTGATACTCAGTTTTTGTACCTATTAAAAATATTAATGTAAGTATTTTTAAACTAAAATGTTCAAGCTATATTAGTTACAATCAAAAATGAAAAAGAACCCTTTCCCACTCACTTTATTTTCTCCACAAAATATGGGCTGAATAAGCAAACAAAATCATTTTTCAAAAATATAGCTCATTTAGTTAAAATATTTAGTTTTTACAAAGATACTTGATAAAACAAACAATAAAGAGAAACTTAAAAAAATTTTGTAAGAAAGTACATCCTTTGTAAGAAATGTATTAGCATTATCTTTGGCAAGACTTTTTCAGAAAATATTCCTTCTCACCAAATTTTATATCATCTGGCAGTGGATGGAAACTAAATCGTCAACCTTTTAAAATTCTTCATCTATCTCTAAGCTTGAGGTAGGTCATTACATTCTCATATCTAAAATCTTTCAATGTTACTGATTTCTTTTCATTGATTCTTCTTTAAAACAGGAAAGAATTTATAACAGCCATATCAATAATCCTGGAAAATAAAAACCTGTACTATTATATTTCTTTGCCTCACATCACAATGCAATGCAATGCTTCTCCTAAAGTCAATCATGACAATCCACTGCCCCTCATTTATTGATCATTGTTATGAACCAGTTGAGGCTGAGGGGAACTGATGTGGTATTTTCCTTTTCACTCTATCATGTAATTGGAGCCAATGGCTCTATTTGGTCAGAATTTGGGGCCATTAAAACACATATTGTCAATCTATTTCACAAGTAAAATTTCATTTTTGGTATCAAACTTTTAAGTTATATGATCCATGAACCATTTACTCAACTTTTTGTTGACTAAACTATACGCTGCACCATCACAGTTTCTTCTAATTATGCCTATGACTATTAACTTCATTTCTTTTAACTTGCAAAACAAGGCAAGGCCATTGAAGAATTATCAAAATGCACACAACAGCTCTTCAAATTTTTCACTACAACAACATTTCCCAAGTTACACTGATATCTAAAGGTGTATTTCCTATTTAGTTCCTTTTTACCAGCATAAAGCATGGGAGGAGGAAAGATCAATCTTCGCCACAAACTGCTTAAAACTTAAAACCAAACTGAATTGCTTTTGATTTAGTAAATTGCTTCAAAAAGTGCTAACCATAATACTTTACAATCCTTCCTTCAACTAGCAAGTTTTCCAAAAAAAATTTGTTAATTATTTTAAAAAATGGTCTCATTCTGAAAAATTATGTAAACTAATGTGGCAAAAATAACCAAATACTGGCTCTATTACATTAAGCCTTTTTAAATATAAATTTAAGATATAATTAATTTACCTAATTAGTACCTTTATATATAACTTACCTAATACTCAGAATAACTTATTAAGTGCACTTTCAGAGAGAAAGTCTCCAATAATTTATAAATACATACTGAATTAAACACTATGAACTGTTTATATTTTACATTACTAATAGTATTAATTTGTGATGTGTTCATGAAGAGTCTTTTGACCCAAATTATAGTAATACTATCATCTCCACCGCATAAAAAAATTAATAAATTTTTGATTATTATGAATGAGTTTAGTTTGAATCTTAGATACACTCTATAAAAAGCAAAGATTAACTGGATTCTTTATATGAGCAAATTTACATTTTAATGAGTACAAATAAGTCCTAATTGTTGATAGAAAGTTTTTGGTTGTATATATGTATCTAGCCAGACTTTCTTACACTCTTTTTCAACTTACTTTCTTGTTAGAGTAACACAAGAGTCTACTAGCAATAGACCAAAATTTTATATGATGGCTAGAACACACACAAAAAAATTTAATATGTACTTTACAAACCAAGCAATCAAAATTGACTAGCTAATTACAAAGTTTGCAATCTTTATAATTATTGACAGCTTTATGTTTACTCCCTAGCACTGAGCAGATACAAAAAATCAATTTCACTTGATTTATTAAGATATTTTCAAAATATCCACTGATTTTTATTCAAAATAACCAAAGGCTCAGAGGAATGTATACTCATCAAGAATGATTAAAAACATGTTTCATTTATGAATACATATATAAATATATATATATGAATATGTGTGTATATATATATATACTAGCTGGATGGCTCGGTGTTGCACAGGCTTCTTCAAGTGTACAGCTTTATGCCTTGGAAGATTCCCCTTTCCCTCTCAGTGTCAGCACTTCCTGGTGTGTATGTGATTTCTATATTAATGTCATTAAAATACTCTTTTTCGAAGTTTCTTCCATGTCTTTGTCCCATTGGTGGGCCAGTTTTCTCGCCAAAAAGCCCAGCGTTGCATAGGCTTTTTCCATGGGTACAACTTTATCCCCGTGGAAATTTTCCCTTTCTCTCTGGATGGCAGCACTTCTGTGAGTGTGTCTGAGCAATGTGAGCGATTTCAATATTTATGTCATTTAAATCCCCTTTTCAGAAATTTCTTCTGTGTTTTCTCTTTGTCAGACAGGTTTCTTTTCCCTCCGTTCAGCCCAGCATTGAATGGGTTTTTTCAAGTATAAAACCCCTTAATTTCTATTTTTGATTAAAAATTTACAAAGCTAATCCAGTTTTGTTCTCAAGAAAACATACAATGTATGAATAAATAATGCAATGCAATATAATTTTAATTCTTAGAAAATATATATTTATTTATATCAATTTTCATTAAATAATGAATAAAAAAATGTCTACCATTAGCTATGAAATTACTGCTTTTATCTGGATGTTTGACTTTTCGATTAAGTATAGGTTTCTATGAAAAAAGAACTATAGGCGAAAGCTTAAAAATTTGTTTACATTCCTTGTATAAAAAAAGATTTAAAAGGAAATAGTATTATTTAATAAAAACATGGCAGCATTTTCCTATACTCATAAGGTTTTTCAGTAAATTATTTCTCTAAAAGAAAACTATCAGTTACAATGTATTATAAAAAACTAAGATCGTAATAATTATTTTATACATGAAACAATGAATACTTTTTTAAAATGCAAACTAATAAGTTGGATTTGGAAAATTACTGGAAAATTCATTATTCACACTCATTGTAAAAGAAAAAAACATTCAAAAAGAAAACACCTTTATCTGACAGAAAAATCTTTTCTGCTTACGTAATCTCCATAAGCTGTTTTTCCGAACATGTGCTTTAAGCATTCAAACTCATGAGTTCTGAGGTAGCTTTCCCATAATTAACTATTACTGGCATTTACCGATTTTTCAAATTTTTTTGTTGTATTTTTATGGCTCCCCAAGACGGAAAAAATTTATGTTCTTTAAAAATAGTTTATGTACAAAAAAAGTACAATTTTTTTTAATTACAAAATTTCTAATATTTTGTTTCAAATTAACTTGGCAGCATTGGAAGAGGTTACAAAAAATGTACCAATCTACTTGAAAAATAATTTACCTTTTTTTAGGAATTTAAATTAGAAAAAATCCATAGAAATTTGTAAAAAATGTAAAACATTGTAGAAATTGAGATTTTAATAATATATTTCAAATTAATCACATGTTAAAAGCATTTATTTTTTAAACAAAGTTAATTAATACAGCCAATACAGCAACATCATGAAATTCCAGTTTGGCTGAAAACCGATTTTCTATGTCAATTTTTGTCATTGTTGTAACAATAACAGTGTTACAACAATGCAGACAAATTAAAGTTGGCGCCAAAAACCAGGTTTTTTTAGGGTGAACTATCCTTATCACTTAAGGGTATGAAAAACAGTTTTCGTCCAGTTCTCAGACCTACTGAATATATGCACAAAATTTCATAAGAATCGGTCTAGCTGTTTCTGAGGAGTTTGGTTACAAACACTGTGATACAAGAATTTATATATTAGATATATATACATATATTCATATATATTATATATTCAGTTATGTTATGTTCAGTGATATGTATATATATCACTCAACATAACCCAATGCAACATACAAATTCAATATTAGAAAAATATGTTCTCAACTGGCTCTTACATTGTTTTGATTGTCATTTTTAAAAACTATTAGTATTATCTTTTTATCTCATTAAATAATTATATGTATAAGTGGGATATCACTTGCACTAATTGAAACTGTTGTCAGATATATATAGGACTAATAATAATTCTTTTTTACTTAATTATATTGCCTTCTATGACATGACATCCAGGTAGTAAGTGCAAATTACCAGAACTGGATTATCTTAAAAAGCTTACTCCAATTGATTGTCTACCACAAATAAATGTACCAAAGGCCTTAAAAAAGGCATTTCTTGAGCATACTTGCTTTGATTGGCTTTTTTCTCATGAATAATTGCAACAATTCCTTGCTATGAAAGAGGTGGGTTGGAAAAAATTGTGGGGGAGAAAATTTATTCAAATTCTTTTAAAGCATTGATTGTGTTTTTCTCCCATTTTCTTTTTTGTGGATTTGTGAACTCAAAATGCATTTAATAGTTTTTTGTTACTGTTTCTAATTATATTGCAAAGAATTTTATAATAGCAGTAAACAATTAAGTCATGTAAGAAACTATAAGAGAAATCAGAAAATCTTCACCCCTATTTTTTCAGTCAAATTTTGATTTTAATGCTAAGTCAATATATCCATTCCCAGCAATAAAGACTTTTCATGGACTTACCCAACCTTATCAACTGGTAGCTCTGAGACATGGCAATGTTATCAGTTACTTAAGATGGTGGTTGTGCTTCACATGTCAACAAGGTATGAGCAACAAAGTGCAATTTGTTTTCTAGGCAGCAAGGGTCAAACGTCCATCACAATCACCAAGGAAATGCAGCCATCATATGGGAAAAAAGTATCTTGTTCTTAGAAGTGTGTTCTGGTGTGAGTTCATAAAAGACTGTAAATTCTCCATGTGGACAACGTGGTTATTTTCCACAATATGAGCTCTCATAAGTAACAATCAGAACTGCTCCCAAACTCTGGTAATTTTATTGGCAGATTCTTGACCATCTACTACACAGTCAGGATCTCACTCCCAGTGTGATTTCCTTCTTTTAGTCCACTGAATCATTTCCTGGCAGGACAGTGGTGCATGCATAACTATGAAGCAAAAACAGCATTCTGCTGGTGATTACACAGACAGCCAAACGAAATTTTCCTCCGGGAAATCTCAATTTTAATGATGTGGTAGGATAAATATCTGAACCAGTGAGGGAATTAAGTATAAAGATAGTGTAAGATATGTAGAATAGTGTATATATTTGTAATTACCTGTTTACATCTTATTTTAACAAAAAATAGAGGCAAAGATTTTCTGATTTGCCTCATATTTTGACAATTTGTAGATAATTTATATCATCTAATTTATAAGCTACTGGATATGAGCATTTTTAGATAAGTAATTCTTATTAATTTTATATATTTGATCTCTAATGCCATGTTTATAAAATGAGAACTTATGAGTAGTACAAAATGGCTAATATCAAACAATCACTACCCATCCAATACACTAATTAATCTAATTTGAAAAACCTTTTATTTAACATCTTATTAAATCAAATTTATGTTGAATGCACTTCAAAGGAATAATGTCTTTGCTATTTTAAAAACCATTTTTAATATTTCTGCTCTTTAGTAATGAATTACTTTTTTAGTACATTTATAAAAACTTTCAGTTCAATGTATTTTGTCATTTCAAATGCAGTAAATATAGCCTCCTTTCTGCATTTATTTCTGTAATTTTTTTTTTTGGGAAAGGAGACAAATATCAAGGATGATAGTCATAGAAATTATAAAATGTTTTAAAAGAAAAGACATGAAAAATTAGAGGTGTGTGAGAAGAATCTAATATGGAGAATAAATCAAAATAGAACAATGGAACAGAATAAGTCAAAATGCATTATTAAAGTACACACAATAAGAAAAGTACACAATTTTTACTTTTTTAAAGAAAAATATTTAAGGATCTGCTAATATTATAAAAAATTATTAAAGCTTACATATTCTCTCTGGTTCTTTATGCAAAATCTATTTACATAAAGAACCAGGGAAAATATGTAGAAGAAAAAATATATTTATAAATCACATTTGGAATTTAATAACGCAATAATGATTAGAGGCTTTTTAAAAAAATACTGACCGTAACAAGATCTATTTTTCAGCATTTTAAATAATATTCCATTTGATTTGAACAAGTATTTTGTAAGCTGTTTAAGAAATGTTTAAAGATCTGAATTTCTTGTCATAGTAAATTATTTCTCACATAAATTTAAATCCTATTCATATCAATTATTAATACTGTACATTTTTTTAAAAAAATGTTCTCTAGTATGTAATAAATACATAAAAGATGTATAATAAAATGTAAGAGGTTTGTATATAAAAGTATATTCTCATTTCTGCTTGCAATGGAGCACATTTATTTTTTAATATTAAATGATTTTTAAAGACAAACTACTAAGATCTGAATCACGAAAATAATTAGATCAGAAATTAAGAGACTTAAGAATAAAGTATATGACTGTGATAAGATATGCATATTTATGACCAGTTTCATTAAAGATCTATTCGTTTGATGGAAAATATGAAAGAAAATTAATAAAAAAATTTTCCAAATGAATGGATTTGCAGGATTAGATAAATATTTGATTTCTGCTAATTCCTAACCTACTTAATTAAAAGGAATCTAGAATAAAAATATAAAGCATTTCAAATCTCATACAAAAATGAATAAAACTTTCTAAAACAGTAATAAAAAATTTCTGAATGACAGAATGAACATATTAACTGGATTTTAATTAAATACTGATCATAATAAATTAAAGGCTAACAAATTTATATTGACAAAATGAAAACAAGTATGGAAAAGCAAGAATTATAACATTCAATAATGTACAGAAGTTTTTTTCAGTATAATAAAAATAATTTAAATCCTTTTATTTTTGAAAGATTTTACCAAAAAAAAAAGGCTGTTTGAACAACAAATGAGAACCACAATAAGAAGAAATCTGATTTACACGTCACAAACCTGAAAAAAGCTTCTTTTAGCAGAACATTACGAATGTTATTATGAATTAATTTATGTTATGACATTCCTATAACTAACTCAGTGGCATGACAGCCCAAGAGGGCTAAGGCCTGCTGTGCCCAACTCAGTATATACAACCTTGGGCCCTGAGGTTCATGAGCAGATGTTCCGGTCAGGTGGTCAGTCTGACGCAGAACCCCTAGTGTATTAAGTTCCCAAGCAAGCTTGGTACTCATTTATCCACCCACTGAAGGGATGAAAGGCTGAGTCAACCTTTCCCAGCCCAGGGCTTGAACCTTGGACCTATGTATGCAAGCACGATGCACTAAACACTCAGCCAATGGGCTTCATTCCTATAATACTGCTTTCATAATTTTTAGGTTTCTCCTTCATTATTTTTTAGGTAATCTCTGTAATACATATAAATATTTCTACAAATTCTTTTGAGAGCATTTTAATTTATTCCACCCTAAATTCACCAAGACATTATTCTTAACTCTTTTTAATTACTTGCTTAACAGAAGTAGTAAAGTAACTGTAAAAATAAAGAGTTCTAAAAAGTTCCAAGTCACAATTAAATTCTGTTAATGAGCTCACACAATATTTCATTATTAACTGGATCTAAACAACAGGACTTCAAAAGATTAAAACAGGCAATCACATTTAAGATAAAACAGGGGTCGCCAAACCATGACTTATGGCTAAACACTGGCCTGTAAGCACCAATAATCTGGCCTGCCTCAGATCATTTTGACTACATTGTACAATTCTGTAATTCCTATAATGAAATAAAACATTATAATTATGATTAATGATATTTATGTAGCTTTCCACTGGCAATTGTTTGCAGTTGTGGATAAAATTTACAAGTGGAAAATATCAGCAGTGATTTCAAATACTCCTTGGTTAACCTGTAAATATTTTTTCACATACATAAGTAATTCCGAAAGCAAAAAAGTTCCAAGTAAATTTATGCAATTGAATAAAATATATGAAAGGGAGACTCTTATAAAATTCCAGCAATGACAAATTTAAATAATCAATATTAAAAACACAAAATATTTCTCTTAAAGAATACAACTTCACTGAAAGTCAATTATTTTCATTTGAAGTTCTGTTATACTATTCATATGTCTGCATTACACAAGGATTTTGCAAAATCTCGATGTTATTTGAAATTGCATCAAAAACTGAAAAGCCAAAAATCAAAATTTATTTTTAAAGAATCCGAAGTTTCAATTGTAAAATTTAGACCACAAGTGGAGTTTCAGCTTGCTGACTGAATGTTTGACATGTATTAAAATGCTTGAAACATTTTTTATTCAATCAGGATTTGAATTTTTTAGTCAAAAAATCAGTTTCCTCCTAGTAATTTACATCATATTCACTTTTATGCTTAGTTAAATCTGTGTAAAATGACAATTACCATAACCATTCATTGTTTTAACTCAGCCAGAAGACATTTCCTTTCACTCAATCATGATAGAGTTTTTCTGCAACCAGCATATTGCAACATAAGTTTTCTAATATTTTCAATAAACTTGCGAAATTGACAATGATTGTTAATAACTGGTATAATTGACTTTTAAAACATCTGACATACCCAAGAATTTTTTCACACACGGACTACAAATTAATGATGCAATGTATGATTTTAATGGTTTTGAACAATTAAAGATTCATAGCATTTATCATTTGCAATATAACAGCAAACACACCTCTATTTTTCTAGATATTTTTGCCACCTTTAATAGTGATACTTTTCAAGCTTTTCAACTAAAAATAGTTTTTCTAAGCAACATTTTCAACTACTTTAAAATATATTTATTGATCGACCATGAATGTTACAAATGATAAACTCTTCATATGTGTCATAATTTGTGCACATCACTCAAATGAAAAGAAAAAACTGTTGACATCCAAAGTCAAAGATAACCAAAGTGTAGATTTTAGTCAGACAACACAGTTAATAATTTTTTTCTTTACAATATCATCTACTCTTCAAGCTACAATGTTTGCTGACAAACTAATGTCTTGGATTCATCTTTTCTGTTGCAGCAATCCATAAGTCTAAAATATTTAGAAATCTAAAACATTACTATGAATATTAATATCAGAATTCAAGTATTCCAATCACTATTAGATGACAGAAAAGTTAATTGAAAAGTTCATGTAATAATGATATAAGGGCAGAATGTACTTAAATCAATAATACATAATATTCATGTTTTTATTTGCAGCTACCCATCAGATGTCACTAATCATTGATAAATTAATATATGAAAGAAACTAAAGAAATTATTTTTTTTAAGTATACAGTTTGTTATAAAGGTTTCCTTTAAAATTCAAGGCAGCTATGTTCAACCTTTAGTTCTACATAATCTCTTTAGTATTTTGGTACTAATTCGATCTAGGGATCATGATCCATCTTTAGTGTGTGTCCAATAAAATACATCCACTATAAATGCAATGACAGAATAGAATTTTTCCAAAGCGTTGCTTAATTTGGTTTCATGATCTTTACAACCAACATCATTTTTTTATAGATACATGAAATACAATGGATCTTATGAGAACTTTATACGAAATATACATGGTTAACTACCATGTATTAAAGCATTCAGCCTAGTTATAAAATGCATAATATTTCATCATCTATAAAGTTTTAAAGTAATTTTCTTATTCTGAAGCACTATAACTAAACATACATGTATAGTTCATTCTATTACTTAAATTCCATACATATTTTTCCCATATTATTAATGAATCACAATTTTAGAGCATATAATATAAATAATGTAAAAAAAAGCATTGGTAATACTACCTGATTTTGCAACCAAATGAAAGAAGCTGTTAAGGTGAATAATTACAGATAATTTCATAAAATTAAATATTTTTTTAAGAAAACTTACCTTTAAAATAAGGCAGAACTCAAATATGATGCAAGATATACATAAAAATATTAGGATAAATATAAAGGATGATATACTTTTAAATCTAAGTATGTGGAAGCACATTTTGGTTGATTATGAGTATTATGCTAGCATAAATATTTAAGTTTGTACTGGTATAGAATAGGTAAACAGTAAAAACTATTTCTATTACAGATTAATATGAAAACTTCATTAGCAGAGATCTATATAATAAACTATTACACTTACCCCATTTTCTCTTCTATATTCTACATTTGCTCCATTTAGAGCTATTTGTCGTAGGTTCAAATGACATCTCACATTGAAGCTAGAAACAACATTATTTATCATAATGTCCACCTCTGGACTGCAATTCTCATTAGGATCACCTTGTTCAATACTGTCAACCTCTTCTTGTTTAATGTCAGGTGCATTATTTACATTTACTATCGAATTATTTTCTTCACATTTGGTTAGAGGAGCATTAGTTACTTTTAATATATCATTAGTTTCTTCACGTTTTATAATAGGCGTATTAGAAGAATTCAGCACACCACTTTCTCCTTCGCATTTAATTATAACAGGAGTGTTCGTAACATTCACCACATTTAAATTTTGTGGATTTAAGCACATCTCTAAGTAAGAATTTCCATAAAAATATCCATTTCCACCGTATGAGGACATTCTCAAACCGAGAATGCCAAACAATTGATCACCTCGCTGTAATCGGAAATGAAAAAGAGTTATGCAAGTAATCAAAGATCAATTAAAATATATTTGAATTTCAATGGAAATACATCCACATATGTTATTTCATGAAAATGAAACACTTTTTACTAGCGTAAAAAATAAACAATTAAAATATTTAGTATCTCTTAATAACGCATCAAGAGCACATTGATTTCGCAGAACAACAATGACGGATAACAGCGAAGTATAGGGTTCATGAGACTGTTGCCTACAGTCTGAGAAAACCTCTCGATAGGAAAGGAAGAAAGGAAATCTGCGCATCAGAGGCGCATGCGCTGTGAAGATGGGGGAGGAAAGAAGAGAATTTCCTTTTTTAGGTCCTTAAAAAATATATTAAAATGAATTATTTTACTTTTTTTATAAATAAGTAATCAATATTAGAAATAATTTATTAAAATTTTATCCATCATGTAATTGACTTGACGGCTATAATGTAGCTTACGATCAGTGTCCAGAAAGATCGATCTGAAATGTTTATATTTTAAAAGTGGTCAAAAATGCTATTTTTTTTGTAAATACATCTTGAGTTTAAAGAATTACAATATTATTTTATAAAATTTAATAATTAACATTAAAATTTTGTGATAAATAATACTGCGCGAAATAAAGTCTTATATTTTAAATAAATGGAAGAAAGCAAAAAAGAATTTAAAAAATTAATTTTATTTATAATATTTAGAAACATTATAATTCATGTAATTTTTATCCAAATTTACGCAGAGTTTCTATTGTTGCATTTGATCACTAGGAATATTCCCAAAATTAACACCATCATTAACTGTTTTTATCTTAATTTTATTTCGCTTTTATCTCTGACCTGCTTGCTTAACAACTTGACTTGGCGCAATGTACACAAAAGCAACGGTAATGGGAGGAATATAGAAACTAAGAATGTGTCATTTATCCGTGGGATTTTGTTTTTTAGAAGAAAAAAAGTATAGTTAACTGTAATGGTGATAGCATATATTAATGTAAAAAAAACAATGCTAATTTATTAAAAATTACTTAATATTTTGTATTGATTTCTTCAAATGTCGTCCACATTCAAAACAGATGGCATTTTGAATTGTATTATTTATTACTACCTCTTTAACATTGTTTGATTCGTAAAAGTAACTGCGCTTATTTCTGAATTAATTATCTTCGAATTCTGAAAAATACCATGATTTTGAATACTGATGAGCAATAATGGAATTGTTCCGGTCGACTAACATGTGTGTTACTAGATCGTGGGGCAAAGCGTCTCCCAATCGATGAGGTATGTTATGAAAAGTTACTGAATATGACATCTTACACTGTTTTGAATCAAATAATAGACTTTTAAAAATTGATAGTTAAATACTTTTTTGGAATATTAATTTTTGTTTTAATACGTATTATTGGAGTCGTTGTTTCCAAGGGTTATTGTGGTGTGTTTACATAATGTTTATTTTCAGAAATCAAGAGTTATTTTGCATAATTATATATAATCTGAGCATTTTAGTTAAATATAACTCTTTGAATCTTTAAAGATGCTTAAATGTTCACTATTTTAAAAGCAGTCATAGTTTGTTACTGTTTAATTGGCTTATGTGTGTATTTTTCTTCTCTAATCTTAGAAATACTTTCGTCGATTGTACTATTATAATAAGTCAACATTAGTTGGACGAAATGGATTTGAATATTAATAAAAAAAATATCGAATGAAAAATTTAAGTTAATATATATTTTTTTTACTTGGAATATCTAATATTGATGATTATTGAAAAATATGAAATTGTATTCCAAAAATTTGATTGTATTGTCTTTTCAAGTATTATAAATCCATTTCAATTTATAGTCATATTAGAAGAAGAAGAACTATTTAAATGTGTTCATTTATCAAATTTAAATCAATAAAATGTTGACGGAATCACCAATTATATGATTTTTGATACTTTTTCATCCAAAAATTATTTAGAATTGTTTGTCTGTTTAGAATTGCTGTTTTTAGCTATAGGTATTGCAAGATTGTATTGAAAGTATTTTTATTCAAAAATGATTGTAATTCTCTATATTATTTGTGTTAAGCAATTTTTAGCAAAGTGAACTTAAATATTAAAAACCTTTTTCAGAATGTAAACATACATTTCACAAATAAATGTTTTGAAGTAGACATGGACATATAAAGTACTTGAAGAATTTCAAAGAACACAAATCAAAAATTTAAGTCCTTAGTTAAATCTGAGTAACATGTTATTAGATTTGTATCTAAATAAATAAAAATATAGCTTATTTATTCAAGGGAATAACTTACATCGGTTAATAAAATGCTAATTCTTTCTAGTAATTTTTGTCTCTCAGGTTACTCACACACACACAGAGTGGCTTCATGTGATCAATGCAAATCATACATGTGATTTCACAACATATAAATTTTAAAAATTCAATTATACAACATTATTTTAAGAATTGCTTTTGTTATTGTACATATATTAATACAAAAGTGAACTGTATTTTAGTGGAATTGAAAATCAAACCCTTTCTTTTTTTTTTTTTCTGATTATTCTGAATGCCTTTTTAGCTTAAATATTACATTATAAGAATTTATAATTTGCACCAAATTTTCTTTTGCTTCTAATTGATTAAAGTATTAATAATTTCAAGATCATTGATTCTTAATTATATATTTATTTTTAATAATTTAAAATTATTTATTCTTTTTCCAGATTTAAAAATTTGTAAATACATTTTAGAATAATTTGTTTTCATAATGGCTACTTCTGTACAAGCTTGTTTGCCGAACTGTAAAAACCATAATCAAATGAAAGCAGCAACAAGAAGTCCCAATGTTATCAGGCGCTCTGGCACAAGACAGAATACTGGTAAAATTAATTATATCTATTTATTTATTCTTATTTATAAGTCATAGTGAAAATAAGGAATTGCATATCTTGTTTATTGTACTTTTATTTAAATGAAGAATAAATTTTGTATATTAATTATGTCACCATGACACATCAGGAAACAAAACTGAACCAGTTTAAAAATTTCACTGAAGTAATCATTTTACTGTGAAAACAAATAATTTGACACTAACCATTGTATATAATTGAATGTTGTATATGCCATTGTAGTGTTTTATTAACAGAATGTATTGTCTTCTAAAGTAGATTTTTTTTTACAATATAGTATCTTTATATACTTTACATAAAGGTACTTTCATGTTCTAGTATGCAAGCTTTCTTAATATTCAAGCAACAAACTTTTATTTAAAAAGCTTTTTAAAAATGATTCAATGTTTACTTTTGCAAATATTTTTAAAGAATTCTATGGTCTCAATATTGAGTTTTGAACTAAATTACACATCACAATGATACGTTTTGGTAGTTTTGTAGATGCCTCTTTTGATTAAATGCTCCAAAAATTCCCATGGAGACTTTTATTAGCATTTTGGGTTTCCAACTAATATGTGTTTGAGCCAGTTCATTTAAAAGTAATCTTTGATACATTGATGCTATTTTGCTCAAATGAATCTCAATTAAAGGTGTTTTCACTTTGGAACTTGAAACATGATTTATGATAGAGAATCTTAGTAAAAGTATGAATCTTTCGCTGTTCTTCATTCTTTTAACACTCCATTATTTCATAGCTGGGCAGAAAAAAAATGTTGAGATTTCTATCAAGTTAGTAAGTTGTAAAATAAATAGCATTAATTGCAGTTCTCACATGGTATCTACATTACCTTTGTTTAACTTTAACCTAAGCAGTAATACAAACTGCAAGATAACTGTAGTTTGTTATTGTTTAGGTTGAAAACTAAAAATGTTTCTATTGTTGTTTCCTTGCCATATTTGTGCAGCTACAATAAAATTCCTAGCATAACAGTGTAAATATGAATTTTTTTTACGTTTGTATAAAAAAATTTGTCAATATTGACTTTTTACATCAGAAACCTAAAAAGTACTGTGGCAGTAAATGTGATGATTATGAAATGCAAATTTTTTCTCTTATTGCAATTCTCAGCCTTTTGCTTTTTATGATTAATGCATTGTATTATATATCCTATTGATATCCAAACTACTTACATAATTGCTTTTGAATTAAAATTTATTATTTACATTGCCTTCTCATATAATCATATGGTAAAAATTGATAAAGAATGCCTGTACATGCCTCAGAATAGTAGATTTGGCTAGTGGTAAATAGAAAAACTAGTACAAAAGAAGTTAGATGAGTTAGCAATCGTTGTTCCACAACTAGAAAAGTACAATGAGAAAAAATTGTGAGCTAAATGATTTTGAACATGATGTAGGGATCAGTTGTCACTACTGTAGGAAATCTGTTTCTGGCATTTCGAATATTTGTATGGTGTTATTATGAAATGGAAACTTGTAGGGGTTATAATTATGCAATCACATCATCAAGAAGATAGGGACTGTAGAGCAAGCACTAAAGAGACATGTTAAAATCAATCATGTAAGTTTAGCTAAAAAAAAATTGTCATGAATTCTAAGAATCCTTCTAGATGCAACATCAGCATACTAACAGTTTGTCGCCCACTACAGAATCTTGGTTTTCAAGGCTGAGCTGTTACTTATAAATCAAAAATTACCATACCAATGTCAGATATTATTTACAATGGTACAAAAGTTGACAATGCTGAAGCCTAGAACAATGGTGTTACATGTTATGAAGTGATGAATCAAGGTACACTGTCTGGGGGGTAA
Organism: Trichonephila inaurata madagascariensis; assembly: GCA_019973955.1. NCBI lineage: Eukaryota > Metazoa > Arthropoda > Arachnida > Araneae > Nephilidae > Trichonephila > Trichonephila inaurata. The sequence continues at coordinate 469,651 of BMAV01003104.1, forward strand.
TCTAATGATAGAGTCTTAAGTGGGAAGATGTTAGATTTTATATAATCTAAATTATTTTTATCGTGGAGATCCTCTGTAAATGATTTTTAATCACCAGGGATATTTATTTCTTGTTGCAACATTTAATTAATGTAGTAATACTTCCCTATAACTTCAATTTATTTAATATCAACATAAATGATTTACCAACATAGATGTTTAGGAATTGGAGTGGCCTGCTTGATATCCAGACCAGAATCCTATAGAACACCTGTGGGATGAATTTAAAAGTTAATTGAGAGCTAGACTACTGCATCCTTAATCGATGACAGCCAATAAGTGTTTTCTGCATGAATGGTGTCCAATACCTGCTGAAACCTTCTAAAAACTGGAGAATAGTGTCCCCTCGCAAAGTGACAGCTATTGTTGCAGGAAAAACAAAATATAAGTGTCCGGATACTTTTTATTGCATAGTGTATGCACATATATTATATATAGTAACCCTTTTCATTGTAAGATAATTTCTTTGGAGTAGTTCATCACATTTCAGTCTGAAAACTGGTCCTTTGTAATATTAGTCATATTTTGTAAATTCAGAGCAATTCCTTTTCAAGTTCCACTTAGTTCTTCGGCATACAAGATTCCTTTTTCTTCTTGTTTTTGTATACATATCTACATACAAGCATCTCCACACCTTGGTTCTTTATTTCTAGTTGAATGTTGCTGAAACAGGAAATTTATATCGTCAATATTGAGAATTTTTATAAATCTGCTTTTAGTTTACTTAAAGATTTTTTTTTTAAATCCTAATTTTTACTTCTCTGAAATACATTTTTTCTGATTATTGTATTTGGTTTTCAATAATGATTATCAAAATATTAAATTTACTATTACACCATAAATCCATGATAGCGTCTTTTTAATTCCTAAAATAAGAACATTCTTTAAATATTTTATGGCAGAATTTATACTTAACCTGACAAATTTTATATATTTCATGGGAGGGGGTATGACTGTGTCATACAAAATAAGTAATGTGTTAATAGTATAATGTTAAAACATTATTAAAATTGGTGAAGATATTGTATATAATGTAAAATAATTAAACTTTAAAAATAAAGATTGGATTTAATATTAGAGGATATAAAGGTTTTACTTTACAATATCATACTTTAACTTTATTTAAAGTTGAGCAATTTTTTTAAGATAATGTATCCTGTTAGTCTGGAGTTGTTTATAAAAATCAAGCATTTGGATAAAAGAGCAATGACTACTTTTCCGGCAAAGTCCTTTTCTATTTCGGGATTCATTAGAGTTGGTTAATTATTTTTTTCTTTGCAAAATTTTTTCAAGTTGTCTTTTTGCACATGTACTATAACTACTCAAACTTGTGAATTGCATGTTAGGTTTGCCATAATTAATAAAATTTTACTGACATTTGGTGGGATTTTTTGTTGTATTTTTATGGCCCCAGGAGAAATAGAAAAGTACCATGATAACTTATGTTGGTGAACTTAAAAGTATTGTACATGTTATTAACTTTTAAAAATGTTAAGCATTCAAATTATTGGTTCAATTTTTAATTCCAATGATGTAATTAGAAGTTGTTGTTTTTTTTTCAGAAAAGAAAAATACAATGGAAACATAATAATGTAGACTTGTATTACAATCGTAGCAAAATTATTTATAGAGGAACATATAATTTTAAAATTTTAGAATATATAGTACAAGGTCTTTTTTGTTAAACTATTACTTCCATGTTCTTTATGTCAAACCTTTTACATTCAAGGCATAGTTGTAATATATGCTATTAAAGATATGTATAGATTATGTTTAATTTGTCTAAAAAAATAACAATAAATGTAGAAAAATTTACATTCGGAAAGTATTTCCACATTGAATGACTAAGATGTAATTATTGGATTATTAAATGTTAGCTATAAATGTTTTAAACAATTCATTAACTTATTTTTATTTGGGTATCTTTTAAGGAATTTTTTTTTCTTCCTGTACCAAACAAAGATAAAAATTTATTTTAAAAAAAATATTTGTATGTAGCAAATGATTATTTACTTTATATCTTTTTTAAAAGTTATCAGTTTGTATATTCAATGAAAAAAGGAATGAAAGGTATTAAAGTCATCCCTCCTCAACATATCTTAGAAAAATTTGAAAAAGGAATCAATATTTTATTTGATATAAAATGACTTATCCCTCAATTTTTCTCTTTGTCAAACTACATTATTGCTTTTAAAATATATGTTGATAAGTGTATTTTTTGAACACATTCTGTCATTATTAAAAATATTCCCTGAAAGTCATGATTGTTACAATATCAGAATCCTCATATACTGATATAAAATTTTTGTAATTTTGAATCTGTGAAAAGGAAGAGCATAGAAGTACATTTATTTTGAAAATATGTATTTCTTCATATGCATGGCATAAAGGAAAACCCTGTATAAATTGATTAATACATAAATAATACATATACAAATTTATCAAGTGTAGCTTAAAAATTCTTCTCAAATCTTGAATTGCAAGACTCGCTAGACATGAACATAGCAAATGAATTTCTTTATAATGCTAATTATATTAATGTACAGATGATAGTATAATTTATAGCAATGAAGTTGTTGATCATATTTTTATATTTCTTCATGCACTTCCTTTTAATTTTGAATAAAAGCATATTATAAATGAATTTTTTATTTTAAATGTAATGAAGTAGAAAAAATAATTTACAAATGTGAATTTTAACAGATTTTGTGTGAATAGTTGTTTTTCTTAAATGTTTTGAAAAAATACATTATTTGAATTTATTTCTATTCATATGATTATTAAAAGATAAAATTATTTTAGATTAATAAATATTAAACATTTATCTCTGACAGTTTTAGTATATGTAAAATTACATTTTCATGACTTATGTAGTAAAATTTTTAAAATTATAGAGGGTTTGTTTAATACTAGTTAATAATTGGGTATAATTTTTATTGTTTAGAGTATAAATTAACATAGATCACAATTAAATATTTCTAAAGATTTTTTTTATGTAATAAAATGCATTTGTTAAAAATTTTTAATAGCTAACAGAAGAAGTGCTGTTGAACGTTTAGAGGAAAGCAAAGCAAATTATGTGAAGTCTGAACGTGTTTTGGACACTAAGCAAGAATTTAAAAATAGCTCTCATCTTCGAGTAAGCAATGCACCCCAATTGGATATGTTATTTAAGGTTCCTGCCAAGCTTCCACCTGACAACATAAGGCTAACAAGTTCATCTGATGAATTAAAGTTGTCTTACTTAAGGCTACAACATCAATCAGGGACTCAGCTTTCTAAATCTCCTCCTGTGGCACGAACCAGAGCCAAGTCATATTCAGAATTCCGAGATGCTCAAATTACACGAAAACATTCCTTTGCAAGTCAAGGTAGAAGGCATCGGATTGAAGTTCTTATTGACATTGAATCTCAGTTAAAACAGCTTATTGTCTCTGGATCAAGAGAAAATGTATCAGTTGCCCATGAGTCTATAATTTCAAGTCCTTCAAATGCTGAAGCTCAGCTATTGACTAAAACTCCTAAGGCTGGTGAAGTACCAAAAGTGCGTAGAGGTTATTCCGATCCCATTAGAAAAAGTTGTTGGATGCCTCCTGATTTATCCATAGAAACAAATGCCTGTATACATAAAAGTATGCCTGACCTGTCACCTTCTCCTTGCACTGCTCAAATTCCTTGCTCTAGTTTGTCATCAGGTGATTCAAATGATGAGCCAGTTGACGAATCTGCTGAATCCATTCAATATGTAACTCCAAAGCGAACAGTAACTAATTTCAGCAGCTCTGTCTCACAAAGTTCTGAAAAAGAAGAAGATGTATTTGATACATACAAAGGACCAAGGAGATTTTCTAATGGTACTGGAATGCTGCATCTTACTCCTTATTATTCTGCTTCAAGTCAACTTCAGAGAAGGCCTGTGAGTCGTTCCAAATCAGATGTTTCTCATAGGTATTCAAAAAGAGGTTCTGAATATTTTCCACGTAGAAATAATTACACAAGTGCTGAAATTGAGAGGTTTTTTGATACTATGGGACTTGATACTAATGCTTGGCACCATATCACTTCACCATCTTCAGTGTCCAGTCCTCCATGTTTCTTTGAAAGCATTAGCTCAGTGGACTCAAATGAAGATAGATCTAGTGTCTGCAGTGAGGATTCCTTGCCAGATGCTCCTCGTGAAGGGTTAAGGAATCAGGATTTAAGAGGTCATGGGCCATTAGAAACGTCAATTGTAGAGAAAAATGCTCGAGTCATTAAATGGTTGTATAATTGTCGTAAAGCAGCTTATGACTCATGACTGTAAAGCCAATTCTTCTTTCAGTCTTTCATTAGGTAGGTGTAAGTATAAAAGTTTATTTTTTGTGTAGTATGTTCATATTTTTGCTTTATATAATTATAAAAAAAAATTACAAGTGTACTGTCTACATTTTTTTTTGTTTTTTTTGTTACATATGTTTTTTTTTTTGTAACGTTATTCTAATTTTGTTACTTTTCATGTACTTCACAATAATTAGATAGTAGTTTTGGCATACAATTGGTGTTATATCTACATTTTAATGTATTTCTATTATAATATTTGGATTATTCCCTCTATAAAATAAATTTTAAAACAATTAAACATTTTCTTATTATTTTATATATTTCTTGATTTTGAATCTGTATTAAATTTTTTCCCATGAAACATTGAATTTATTGAAAATAAATTCACTGTATACTTTGCAATACCGAAACTTTGCTTTCATATATTGTAATTAGTTTTTTTTTTTTTAAATTTTAGAGTTAAAACTATTGATTATTGTTTCTTAGACTGCTAAGGTGATTTTTAAATTTCATTCCATTGTTATTTTAATTTTAAAGAACTTAGGAAATTATGTTATAAGAATCAAAAGGTGATATTTTTATGGTTAAGTTAAAAAAGTCAATTTTGTAATGTATTTTTGTTAGTATAATCCCTTTATTAATTTTTTTAGAGCAATTCTTCAGATTTAAGTATATATTAGAAATCAATTGCTTCTTTCTGCATAATATGAAACTGTGTAACTTTATTTTGAAGCATTAATTTTTATTTTTAAATTTATTAAAAAAATAGGTTAAAGTGTAGTATAGGGAGGCCACTTGGCACAGTTTTTGTTTTGGGCTTTACTAAAACCGGTGCCAGGTATTTTTTTCGGGTTATTTATTATTTATTTTGGAATGAATTTGATATCTCACCATGATGTTTAGAAAAAAATTGCCAAATCCGAAGAAAAATCGCTAAATTCAAAGTGCCCCCTAATTATCTATTTATAGAAACCTATAAAGAATATTTTTCTATCAATAAACAAATCTGAATCATTCTGTATTGAGTGTTTTAATTTACAATTATGTAGTGTTATTAATTCTCCAAAAAGAAGTTTTCAATGAAATATTAATTTGTAATGGCATTTAAGCTTGTTTTATCTGAATTGTCATATGAAAAACAAATTTATAGAAGTTAGATTGTAAATTGTTTCACCCTATAAAATAATGCTAATTTTTTTTAAAATTTAATTTATTAAAAAATTTCCTCTATTTTTTTTTATTATAGATTTAAAAATTTTTTAAATTCTTTAACTTTTAAGATTTTTAAAAATTTATGCATATTTATTTTATATAATTGAATGTTTTATTTTTCTTATTATTAATTTATTATTATTTTGCTTATTTTATAAACTGTTATATATGTAGGTACAAAATCCAGATTTTATTTTTGTTCTATTATGATTTTTAGATAATTGTTTGGAACTATTGCACAATGTCATTTTAGTATAAAGTCAAAATGCTTAAAAAAATTTATTTTTTATCTGCTATGTGTATGTTATTTTTGCATAATCTCTTTTAGTTACATGTTGAATTTATTTCAGGTTCACTTGGTGCTTGAATTGCAACAATTTTCAAATGATCCAAACGCCTTATATTAAACCAATATATTAAATGATTTGATTCTCTGGTGTAATGTTATGCCTCTGCCTGGTGCAGGAGACTGAAATTTTTGCTCATTCCTTGTGATAACTGTGTCATCATTGACACATGTACTTAATTGTCTTTTGTAAAGACTTCTTGATATAATAAGGTGAAGTGAAACAATTAGATCTCAAATGGGTTATTAAGACTTATTTTAAACCAGCACCTTTTTTTTTTAGTTTTCTAGATAATTTTGTTTGTTTGGTTAAAAGTTTTATAATATTCAAGATCAATATTTCTTATAATAATAGAAATGATATACACTTAAAATAAGTTACAGATAAAGAACATTTTTTTTCTAAAAAATTAAATCAGTGATGTATGTTCTTTTCTTATTTTTAGCTCTTGAAGATCTCATTGATTGTTCAAAATGTTTTATTTTTGGCATTTGTTTTAAATTTCTTAGGGTGTTTTTTTTTTTTTTTTTTTACTTGATTAAAAATTTTTTTTTAATTATAATTCTTTTTAAAAATTTTTTGTTACAGAAAGTTTCTGATTTATTTTTGACTGAAGCAATAAATAATGTAACATTTTATTTGTCTTTATTTTTAATGAACACATATTAAAGAGTATTATATATTGTTTCTGCATGTTTTACAATCTATTAACATATTGATGATAGATTGTTTTATCTGGAGTAATTTTTAGTTTATTTTTGATTATCACTTTTGAAAAAATCTTAAGCTAAAATATTTAAACATAAATGAATTTGAAAAGTTTGTGTAAATTTAAAGCAATTCCTGGTGCTGTTATTGAATTCTATGCATTTAGGTGCTCTTTTATAATATTTATAATTAGTTTTTTTCTTCTATGACATGTTAAGACATGCAAATCATGTATTTTATACATCTATATATCCAGTTATATGACAGCAGTAAAAAATACTGAATAAAATATTTCACCAAACATCTCTAAAAAAATGTTTTCCTAACATATGTGTTTGAGTCTTGTAATCTTCTGATGTGTTAATTCATGTAGATCTCTTCATTATGTATACTAGAGTCACATTTATTTTTTGACATATATTTTTTAAAATATATGTTCACTTTTTGCATTTATTATTTTGATCCCATACACATGCATATTTTGCTATCCTGTGTCCTCCCCCACCTGCATTTATCTTTCATGTCAAGAATTATTCTAAAATCTTTTTGTGTAGTAAAGATAAATCTCCTATTTTATCTAATATTGTGTTTTTTGTACTTAATGTTTATATTTGATCTTTGAGGTTTTGTTGAAGAAATTGTTTTAAAGCATAAATTAATTTTCAAATTCTTTAATAATCTCATTCAACAAAATTTTGCAGGATTTTTTTTTTTAACTTAGTCTATGTGTTATAAATTCCTGCATGCTCTACATTATCACATTTTTTCACTGAAATGCTTACTCATGTCTGCCCTTTTTTTTACTACCAATATAACATAACACTGCTCTAGTTTTCATAATTATAAGGACTGCAAAATTTTGGAAATTATTAGTGAAATTAATTTAGTTTTTATTTATTGATATTATACATAAATATTAATAAATTTCTATAGTTTTCTTTTTGATGAAATAAAAACATAGTTGAGGAATAATTTTTTAACTATTTTAGGAAAAGTTCAGCTTTTTGCTGTTTTTTTCTGTTACTCTTCGAGTGAATATTTTGTAAGGTTTTCTTTCATGGTTAGTTGGTATGCATTCTTCTCTGGTCTATTTTAGTAAATTAAAAAACAATTTTTTCTTATGTTACATAGATGTTTTCCTCAAGTTTTTTAGATGAATTATATTGTCACCCATTTGTATCTACTTTTCTAGCAAGATGAGTCCAAACCTTTTCTGTAATATTTGGGTGCTAGGAATTAGCTGATCATCGAATATATTTTTTTCTTTTCTAAATCTCTCTCCCTCTCTCTCTTTTTTTTTTTTTTTTTGCTGCTTTAGAAGTGTGGAAAGAATATCTTGAAACTTTTTGAAAAGTAAGATTATATCTACTAAAAATGAATGTGTTAAAAGTTATATGTATAAGATACATAGATACTTCCTAGTGTTCATATTATTAGGCTAAAGTACTAAATTAATTTTGCCATTAGCTGAAATTGCTCTTCTAAACATAAAAGATTCACTTTTAAAATAATTTTTTTAAAAGTGAATCATTAGCTTTATTTAAAATGCTAATAAATATTTTCTATCTAATGTACTTTTTCTTTCATGAGATTGTGTCAGTAACATCTGATCCATCAAGATAAAAATATTTTTCATCCAAAAATATCCAATCCACTTTAATGCAATTTGTGTTTATAAAATTTTACATTTATTGATTAATAATGATTTTTATTCATTGTGCATTTCTTATAAAATCACAATTATTTAAAATGCATCCAATTGTTATCCTTAAACTTTTCCATCATAATTTAAGCAACAAACTTTTTTCTGTGAGCTGCGAAACCGATAATGTGTTTTTGATCGCTGTAATATAGCTTTAATTTTGGGGGTTAAATTTCAATGTATATCTATTTCCTATAGAAAAAACTTTAATTTTTTGTTTTTTTTTACAAAATTCCATTTTTTAAAAAAATCTTTTCTTTATTTCTTTATTTTTTCCTTGAGGTATTTTAAATAATATCCATTCAAGAGAATTTCAGTGCTCAAATATGAAGCAAGATAGACCCTGCAGTTTAAAAAATGTGCATATCAATCTGTAATTATTTGTATTCATGTAAGTTAAATAAAGCACAAGAATCTTGACTGTTATAATAATAATAATGAATATTTAAAAATGCAGGACAAATTCTTTTTTTTTTTTTTTTAAAAATTGCAATATAGAATTTTTAGAATAGATACATTGTGTTTTGCTTGTTCAAAAATATGTTGAACTCAGGTTATTCGAAAACATCGGCTTTCCTTATAAATATGAAAAAGAGTAAAACAAAAATATGCATTAAATACCTTTTTTTCACTTACTGAGAAACTTTCTTATTGTTATCTAACATCAATTGCATTTTATTCTTGGTTGATTACTTAATACTAGTGAATTTAAACACTAGTATTTCTACTGTTATTTGAATATGTTTTAATAATTATGGTTCTCTTACCTCTTTTGATAGTTATTTCATGTTGATAAAATAAATTGGACAGAATTTACTTATTTAAGAAGTACTTTTTTTTTAAGCCATATTTTTTTTAATACATACAAATAATTAAAAGTTAAATGAAATTTCTGCATTTTGAATTTTATGTGCAATATGCTATTTTGTTGAAATTTGCTGTATTTTAATTGAAAAAATGAAATGGAACTTAACTTTTTTCCTTAAATCATAGTTAAAATTTTATTCTGTTGTTGTTGCTTCTAATGCCACCTGTCTGATGTAGTCAGATTGAGGCCCATGAAATTCATCATGGCAAGGGGCTAAATGTACGCCTTTCATTGGCCTTAGCCTTGAGCACCATTCAGGTGACAGTACGATTTAGCTCGGTTTCACCCCAATTTTGAGATAGAACACCTTGGGGGAGGTTCAGGGGCCTCCCACCTCTCATCCCCTGCCACCAACCTCACGACTTGACGGCTGTTTAAAGTACCCCCATGCCGCGAAGGCACTATACATTTACAAACATCCACGTCTTTACCGGGATTTGAACCCAAGCCCTACGACTCAGTAGTCAGCGTCGCTAACACTATACCGGATGGGCGACACTTTTATTCTAAAATGTTTATAGAAGTATTAATTTTCATGTCATTGCAGTCTTTTGATTAATGACTTTTTTTTTACTTAGGCCCAATAGGAATTAGCTGTAGTATCTGAAGTATCATTATTAAAGTTTTCATTCAACCTCAATTTATTATTTTTTTCAAAATCTAGTTGTTTTTTTTTATATTAGTATTTTTAAAAATATTATTTATGACTGTCTTCACTCAATGTTAAAATATATCTTAAAATTGGCATCTGTTTTTGTCTGATTGGAAAATGCTCGTAACATTAGTGTTACATTTTGATTTCATTATCTTATAGGGGAAAGCAAATAAACAAAAAAAGGTATTTTATACTACAACCACTATTTGTTAAAGTCAATTCACCATTTTCTTGTTTAAGTTGTATTCTGTACATTCCTACATTATAAGTACTAACCTAATATATCAGCTTTACCTGATAAAGTAGAGAAATTGCATTTTCCGAAATTTTATAAAGATACAATAAAGTAAATTTATTTATTTTAATATATGTTAATATAATTTTATATGAACTTATTTAACTCTGTTTGAACATTTTTCATATCTAAAATATATCAGGAGTTTTGTACTTGTTTCAAAACATTAGGTAAAGACAGCTTTAACTCTGACATGTAATGGTGTCTGAAGGACATCATTCATTTTGTGTGCCATTGTAGACTTTGATGTCTCCAAGACATTAAGAACTGTCTGTTTTATTTTTCCATCGTTGTTATTCTATTTTATTTTGAGTGCTCAAGGTTCTCCTCATTTGTGAATGGTTCTTATAAAAGGAAAACTATGGCTAAAGTTCCATTTCATTTTTATGTCAAGGGTTTAAATAAAAGATATATTATTTTAGTTTATTTTCATATTTCTATTGAACCAGAAATATTTTATATAATTAAGATTTAACTTATGTGTAAAGTTTTGGTTTATATTTAATAAGATTTAGATTTTTTTTTATTATGTTTATTCTATTTTATATCCCATGATTTTCATTTTTATATTTTATCAACAGTTATTTTATTTTTTTGTTCTCAAAAATTTGTTACAAGCAAGCTAATTGCTGAGTTAATTAGTGTTAATTGTATGTTACTGCTTGAAATTCTTTAAAAATGAAATATGTAGTATTTTAACATATATTTTTAAGTTGAAATTCAGCAGTTAAAGTGTTATTTAATTTTGATTATAATATGACAAATTTTTTAAAAAACGTTTTTTGTTTATTTTTAAATTATCAATCTTTTTCCATTTATGAAGAAGAATTTTCTGAAAATATGAATGATGAATTTTTATTTAAACAGCTAGAATTCATGCAAATATTTGTGTTTAGAAAATAAAATTTAATAGTAATCATACATTGATGAAAAAAATTTGACATTGTGTTTAAAAATGTTTTAAATATTTTTAAAGTTAAAAAAAATTTAGGTCTCAGTTATTATTTTTTGCAGATTTGAGTATTTTGAGAATATTTCTTGCAATATTTATTAAATTTGAATTCAAAAAAGATATTGTATATAAATAAATTTAAGAAAAATAAGATGTACTATATTTTAAAATACCCTTTCTTATACTTTTGTGGTATTCCAGCTCCTTGCTTGTACTCTTTAGAATCTAAGTTTCAGTAAAAGATTTTTAAGACAATAAAATATTATCTGACCATGAACATGTACTTTTTAAATACATGAAAATTCTATAAAAATCATAGTATTTGCTTGAAAAGATTGTGAAAGATAGGTTATAGACTTCAGGATGAAATGTTTAAATAGTAACTTTTGTAACTTGTTCCATACCTTTAACTCAGTTTAAATGTATGAATGTTCTATGATTATAGGAACATTTTGTTAATTCTTAAAGATCATTTCTTTTAATTTTTTAAAATAATAGAATTGAAAACAATTAAATACTTCAGATTATGTTATGAAACTCCTGATGTTAATAGTTACAACTTGCATTACATCATTTATTGTTTTCTCAGCTTTGTTTGCTTCTTTTCTTTGGAGGAATGATTTTGTAATATTTTAAGTTATGAGTTTGTTATTTATTTTAAAGTTTTTGTGCAAAGGATCTGTATGTTGAACCTTTATGATTTATTTGTTAAAATTTATTTTTTAGAAAGAAAAAAAATCTGAGTTTTTGTTTTGCTGAATTGATCCTATATATTTTTATTGTCATTGTGATATTGCTTTGTGTACGTGTTAATGATTTATGATTGCAATTTCCTTCCCCAAGTTTGATTTGTGTTATAAGATAATTACTTGTGAATTGCTACTTTTGCTAAAAAATTTTTCTTTAAATAAAAGTTAAAAGCCTTTTTTTTAATTTATTTTTTTTTAAATATTTTAAATTTTAATTGAATTTTAGAGGGAGGAAAGTCAAATTTTTTTAATTTTGGAATTTTATTTTTTCTTTTGTTTTACTGAAATATGTGAAAGCAGAATGCAGTGTCAAGTCTGCTTTCATACCATGAATAATATAAAGTGATGATAAATAATATCATGAGCAATTAATAAAAATTAATATTGTAATACCTGAAAATGATTTATTTTCTTGATCAATTGTACCAAAAAATTGTGTGAGAATGTGAATATATCTCTTCAGAAGGTTAGTGAATATCTTGTTTAATATATTTCATATAAAGCCTAGATGGCTTATAAAACTGATGAATGTTTCCTATATTTATGTGTATTTTATTTATTATATGTTCTGTGTTTAAGTACAATGTTATTTAACTGTTAGATTAGTTTATTTTGCAAATTAAGCCATTTTGTAATATTATTAATGGTGTGTACTAACCTTCTCTTTCTTCTGTTTTTTATGTTGTTTGAAGCTATAATGAATAAATAAAAAATAATAATTCAGCTGTCTTCCTTCTGCATATGTGTAGTAAATCTTCAAAAATTCATAAAGAAATGGCCTTAATAATGAACATATCGACTTTTATTAGATTAGTATTTTAAAATTAGGGCATATGTCTGTCATAATGTTTAAGTTAGTACTTTTTTGTCTAAATATATTTCATATTCAAATTAGGGATTAATTTGGAAAATTAAATGTATCAAGAACTGTAAACATTTGTATTTCATAAAGTAATGTATATTCAGTTAATTTACAAATAGCAGTATTATTTCATGTATCAGTTGTGCTTTGAATCTTTTAAGTTAATCTATATAATATTGTGTGTGAAGTATCAATTCTTTGATTAATTTGACTATTGACTTCATTAAGAGTAAAGATTATTGTTAAAAATACGTATTTTGAAGTTATTAAATAATTAACAATAAGTTACTAACATTAAAAATTTTATTGATTGCTTAAAATCATGATTACAGAAAAATGATGTTTATGATTTAATTATGAATTTTTAAACAAGATTTGTCAAATACATATTTTTGAATTAATTTTTATAGGTTAGATATTGTAAAACCTTAATGAATTTTTTCTAGCACTGGTCATTCCAAGTAATGATTTTTGACGGGAGGGGGAAAAAAGATACTTTTTGCTCAATAATTACTGTTTTCCTCTTGCATCAAAATCATAGTGTATTTTTAAGATTCAGAAATAATTGACACTTGTTTAGAATTCATATACTTATAAATAAATACCTTGTTGCTTTAAATGCAGGAATTCAAAAAATAAAATTTTCTATTTTCTTATTTAAAGTTTCAGAATAAGCTGATAAATATTAGCTGAAATTTCAATAAATGTTTAAGATAAGCAAAAAGAAAAGAAGCAGCCTTTTTAAAATTAGGGAGGAAAAATTGATAAAATAACATGAATTCGTTTACTGAAAATAAAACTTGAGGGCATACAAAAAGACATTCTAAAATAGGAATTCAATCTAAATTCTTTCTACTTTTTATATTTGTAAAATTTACTTTGAAAATATGATTGAATGGCCAGTTTTAAATAAAATGATCATTTTAAGGTGGTTTTACTATATATTATACTTTTATTCAATTATTTTGATTGAAATATAGTGTTCATGTATTGTTAATTGTATTTCACCTATTCAACGTATTTTATTATTGTATAAATTACTTCTAATGTTGTGCTAACATAATATGACACTGTTAGTTTATATACTTCCACTGATCCCTAGTCTGTCATTTGTTAGTGTTTTTATTTATTAGGTTGTGGAATGCTTATGCATTTTTTTTGTTGTTGTTGTACTGTACATATATATATCTATATTTTCAGAAATATTGAACATATAGGTTCTTGACTCTGTCTATTGCTGGTAACAATATCAAACAGTGAGTACCTTTTGTAAAATTTATGAATCATGATCAGTCAAGACCAGTTGTGATCTCATCAGATTTTTGTTACGTGATTGCGATTCTTTGATATGGATCTTAAATCGTCACAATTTTTCAAATTTATATTGTAAGATATTTGTGATTTTAACTGTGGTGTTTGTTTGACCACCTAAAGGACCAGTTGTAATTTATGAAACAGCTTGTCTGCCTAGAAAATAAAAAATTTTGAAGATCTGTTATTTATTACTGATAAAAATCACTACACACACACTGTTTCAACCTATTAAATTTTTCCACCATATATTATCATTTGATTTTAAATAGTTGTCTGATATCCTTGTAATTAAAAAGTTTTATAAGAAAATAGCATGTTAGATTTAACTTTTCTCCGGATTATCACAAATAAGCAAGAGCGTAAAAGATATTTTGCTGTTTAAATAAAAAGAAAATATTCATCTTCCAAAATACAAATTTTAATTTTTCTGCACCAAAGATTAATATTTAGGTAAACAAAGAGTATTAGGAAACTAGTATTAAATTTGAAGTATAGGTCGAGCCATAAAATAGTCTAGAATGAACTCTGATTTTAAACAATTTATCTCTTACATTTAATAAAAATATTATATGTTTTTAATATATTATAACTATGTAAAAAATTATTTGGCAGGGAAAAATTTCAATTAACAATACAACAATTGAAAATTCCTTCTTTGCTATATATATATATATTAATATTTCACCTGAATAAAATATATATATTCAAAATACTTAATGAATGAGTGTTTATAATAAAGCAAAATAAACATGAATATATATATATGCCTTTTCAGATCCATAAACTTTTATTAAATAATACTATGAAAAAATCTCAATTATTACTCATAAAAGACACAAATTTATTACATTTAGATTTATATTCTAATCAAACACAAGTTTTTTGTATATTAACAATAATAATGAATTAGACCAAATGTTTTTATTTATTTATTATTCAATGAATTTACTTATGCTTATTTTAAAATGCTTGATAATAAAAATAAATAATGTTCAAGTATTTCTAAGATATTGGAAGTAAGGATAGTCACTTGAATATAAATATTAAAGAATATTTCATTTATGATATGCACAGTTATACTCATCGATCAAACGAATAAACTTAATCATAATGAGGTTTCACCTTCATCCCACAAGTCCCTTTTTTGTTCTAAAGCCTCTTGTAACAATGAAAAGATTTCAGGGTGCCAGCGGCGTACATAGTTCTCCTCTGCTATGTCCAAAGCAGTTAAAAGTCCTTTCTCACAATCAGCATCACTATACAACTCCAAAAGAAGCTCAACTACTTTAGTAAAACCACTTTCTACAGCATTAAGAAGTGGTGTTGATCCTCTAATGTTTTGCACATTAACATCAATTTCGGGATAAGATATTAATATCCTGACCATATCTATTAATCCTTTACTTGATGCTATATGGAGAGCTGAATCACCATTTAGATCTGTTGCATTAATATCACATTGTGCATCTAACAATAGTTTGACCAATGTTAATTGATTTTTTTGAACACTGTGGTGCAGAGCTGTTTGAAAGTGTCTATCTTTTATGTTCACATTGGCTCCAGATTCTTTTCAGCAAAGATGCCATATGGATGTATCCTTTATCAATGGCACACATGAGACTCGTTTCCCCTCTCTCGTTTTGAGCATCCAGCTCAAAATCATTCTCAATGAAGATTCGAAGACTATCACTACAGTCTCTGCTTCCCATTACAAGTCGATGTATCGGAGTTTCGTTCCTGTAACTTCGTATTGTCACATCAGCCTTTTCACACATCATTTCCAGGGTATTCAGGAGATTTTGAAGGCAAAATTTGCTCACTTTAGAAGATGCTAATTTTGCTGCTAAGTGCATAGGAGTGTATCCGTTTAATTTTTCTCTTATATTTACATCAGCACCATGTTCCAGAAGTAATGTAACAATTTCCTTCGAAAATGATTTTGGATGGAATGCATTATGCAGAGCTGTTTCTCCCAGTGTGTTTTGAGCATTAGGATTTGCATTGGCACTCAGTAGCAAATTCACAATATCCTTATGACCGTGATAAGTTGCTTCAAGAATGCCAGGCTGTCCATTCATATCCCAATTCGGTTCATCTGGCGATATTCCACTCTGCAAAAGTTGACGAACTTTTTCAGCATTATTTTCTTTGATGGCTGAATGAAATTCTTTTGATTCTGATTCCATTTCGAATAAATACGTGCATACACAAAGTAATGAAACACAACTTTATAGTATCCGCACCATAGGCAAGAAGATTGAGTTGAATTAAAGAAAACAATCTTTTTCGGATCTCCCGAGCTGCTAGTTTTCAGTGAACTTTAATAGAAGTGCAACGTTCTGTTAATGTTCCAGATGACGATAACAGTCGTGCTTCCAGCGAGTTGAGAGGAAAACACGAGACTGAACGAAAGAATCGGCGAGTTCTCGTTATCTGAACTAGTCATTCCCCTCATGTGTCATCAGTTTTCCCTTTCTCCTTGTTTTTCCCTAATCTTGAAGCTTTTCCGCACTGATAGGCATGATTTCCGGTGATGAGAATTCTGCTAAATCGAAATTTCACATCGGTGTGTAGTATTATCAAATTTAGAAAGATCTTTCTTTTTAAGGAAAAAAGGAGAAATATAAATACATGTATTGTGTGTGTGTTACACTTAAAATACTAATGCATTTTCTCCCTGTTCCATCATAATCACTCAGGGGAAAAAATCAATTTATTAAGTTTGTACATTATTTAAAAAATTTTTATTTATCGAATTTTTATTTTATAGTTTAGTGTGAAAAAATTATCCTTTTTTTAAAAAAAATACTTAGTTATTATTATGTGACATGAAGTTATAAATTGTGTGAAATTTAGTATTTTAAGTTTATTCATCTGAAAAAGAAATGTTTTTATTAGTTTCTTTATGTCTGAAAATTAATTCATTTCAAGAAGAAAAAAAGACAAGCATCTTAAATTGCACTTTTTTGATGTGTAACATCTTTCCTCTCGGTTGCTGGATATTTGTGGGAGTGATTTCGTGAAAAGGGACGGATGTGTGTAACAGGATGTGACGTAAGCGCGCGCTACTTAATTTGACTAATGAGAGTGCGTGGCTGTATCTTTTCGCTACCCTCGCATGGGGGTCCAACTCTAGTAGCCCTCGAGCGCTTGACTCTAAATCCGTTAGTCACGATATTGGGGGACATAAGTGCGGCAGAATGCTTATTTGAAAATGGACAAACAATGATTTCGGTGGTTGTATACATTCCTTCGAATCAAACGGTACAAAAAATTTAAAGATTTCCTGCATTTTGTACTTTTACCATATACCGAAGGTGGTTCTGTTCTTTTAAAGAAAACTATCACTCGCTTCCCATGATTTTAAGGGGTGATTTTAACTTCAGTTTGCCAAAATCTGAGCCGCTCATAGCTTTTATGAATGATGAATTCAAGCTCGAAATGAACACAAATCAAAATGTTTCGACAGCTAACAGTGTTAGTGTTATTGACGCTGTTTTTAAATACTTTGAAATCACAAGTATATGTGTCATATTTTAGTTATCATAAGTCTATTGTCTCCGCTCTTCCCCAAATTAAACAAGAATATTTGTGATAAAATATTGCACACATTACTCCTTTTGTTAATTAAATACAATTTTCATTAAAGATATAATTATTCGATGGAAAATTATTTCCAATCATACCCGTGCGCGCGAGAGAGATTTTCATATTTTTTCAGGCAAAAAGTTAATATTGCGTATTTACCACAATAGCATGTCAGATGTTACACATCGTATGCGACTACTGTAAGACTCGTTAATTTATTTTTTCCCCCTTTTATATATTCTATTTCTCTCTTTTTTATTATTTCCAAAATAAATGAATTTTCAGACTCTTTATAATTAAATAAAGAAAACTTTTATAAGCATATAAAAACGGTTCGTCATACTCTTAAAACCTAGAATTTCCTTAAATCAAGTGCTATTAATTCCTGTCTTATTTTTAGTATTTTCCTTGGTTCGCTATAAGACCGGATGATCAGATGGAAGTTCCTTTATTAACTTATTTTGATAAGGGATGTACTTTTCAAAACAGACATGCATGATATTACTTAAGGAAAAATGATTAGACGCTGTTATAAAACTTTTATGTTCTGTATCCTTAAGAGTTTCTTCTTTTTTTTTTTTAAAAGAAATCTAATTTTTATTGGAATAAGTATAAAAATTTAAATACAACATTATGTTTTGGAAAAAAAATCTCCAGTTATTGTATTTGATATAATATGAAGTACTAAATAGAAGTAATTACCATAGTACTTCAATTGCAATATAAAATATTTTAAAGAATTCTGAATTTTACACAGAACATTAAATTACATTTAAAAATGAGTATTCATTTATCGTAAATTACATTTTTTTAAAAAAAGTAATTATTCATTTGTTGTAAATTATACATATTTTTTAAAAAATAATTGTTCATTTGTTGTAAATTATATTTTCTTAAAAAAGTAATTATTCTTTTAAGTTTTTTATACATAAAATCAAAGATCGTTTGTGATGTCAAATTTAAAAATAATCGAAATAATTTATAATATAAATATAGAAGATGTTAACTATAATATATATAAAATTTTACTTGGAATTTAGTTTAAATATATATATATATATATATATATATATATTATGTTGCAGGTCTATTTTAGCATATACTTCATATAATTTTATGTTAAGTTCTTATTTTTATCCTATAAAAGGCATTGAGATTTTGATTTATTTTGGAGCAAGTAAACGCGTCAGTGATTGTGCGATTTCATTTTTATCATCTGTCCATCTGAAATCTCCCTCGTTTTAAGAAAACGACAATTGGTGGTTACGCTACGCTGTGGGAAATGACGTATATCGGAAGAAAAAGTTCACGGATGATTCATCTCAGTTCTGAGATCACTAAAAGATACTCGAAACTGCTTCAAATGCTAAGAACCTCCATCTTTGACCATTCTTGCGCATTGTGTAATTTCAACTCATTCTGAGTGTTGGGAAATAATATCCTTTCCTTTTTTTTAGATATAGATTTTAGATGATTTTTTCTTCCAAGTTATTTTTTAAAAAATGTGTATTTTTTTTTTAAATCATATATTTTACAAGTGCAGTACAATATTTTTAAATTCCGGACATTACAAAAAAAAAAAAAAAACGTAAACCTCATGTTTTTTAAGACAAAAAAAAATCAAGTATTTTAAATTTTTTGGCCAAAATATTTTTGAAAATATTATAGGAGCATTCATGCAATGTATTTCGAGTTCATATATCATTTGGCTTTAATTTGCGAAGGAAATCAATGATGTAACTTCAAAATGACGAGGTGCGTGCCAATAGCCCTCGTGCTACCTTGTAGAGCGACGGTAGAACAGCTCTCACTCTCGTATTAGTATTATACATTTTTATATTAGCCGTGATATGTAGACACCGCTTCGATGGGTATTACATGATTTTTGTACCGTTGATATTGATAGATACCGTTTATATATATATATATATATATGTATAAATTATATATATATATATTGATATCTAAGTCCTAGTATTAAGCGAATGATTGCATTGAAAAGCATTCTTATATAGCCCTCACCTCTTTCTTTAAAAAGACATGACTTTCTAAAATTGAACTAAAATTATCTTTTATGTTTTTCGAAACCCTTTTTCCCCCAAAAGGGGGTTTTTTTGAAAAAATCTATCTATTTTCCAACAAAAAAAAGTTATTTTTGAAATTTCAAGTCTAATAGAGTTCAAACATGGAAAAATTTTTTCATCAATAATCCCCTTTTGGGGTCGATTTCCGTGACCCTTTTCGGATTTCAATTAAAAAAAAAAGAAACAGGGTTCAAATTTCATTAGTGTAGATCTAGTAGCTCGATAACGGGAATACCCCAAAAGAGTAGATTTCCGTAAAATCCGTTCTTAGCGGACCTCTATTCAACAGCAGATACATCGTTACCAAATCTTTATTATGTGGGTCTCACAGTTTAAAGAAAAAGGAATTTTTATCTAAAACTCTTTAACCTCTCGCAATCCTTGCGGGTCAATATTCGCAAAACCTCTTTTGTAGTGGATCCAAGTTTCAAGTCTGTAGGTCTAATAGTTCAAAAACGGGAATATTTATAACTCCTCGCAACATTCCCCTTTGGAAGGGGGCCGTTTTTCCCAAAAATCTTTTCTTAGAGGGCCTTTATTCCAAGAAAGGAATATGCCTGCCAAATTTCACGGCTGGAGGTCGAATAGTTCCTGAGATATTGGGATGAGTGAATTAGTCGCTTTCCTCCTTTATATATGTGTATAGAGTTTTATACATATATATAAATGATGCAGAGTTTAAATTAGTTAACACAAATCCGATATTATAATTTCCAGCAGATAATAGTAAAAATCCTCCCCACAAACAATATATTAAAGTTCAGATATCTCTGGGTTTTTGGTTTGAAAAAAATTAGTGCTAGGGGGGATGCCCCGGGACCCGGAAAACCCCCCCATGGGGTTTTGTTTTTTCGTTTGGGTTATAACCCCATGTATATATTATGTAAAATTTAATTATGTTTTATTTATTAATAATTAATTTTATTAATTAAGCTAATAATTTATTCAAAAATTTAAATTTTTTGTATTTTTTTTGTTCCCGAAAATGACAAAATAAAAAAAGAATATGTTGGGTGGCGTATTGGAGCATGATACCAAATTGGTGGAATTTCAACCCTGGACACCCCCCTTGAAAAATTTTTGTGTGCGCTACTGAATATAATTGATGAAAAAATACTAAGCTAATTATCCAAATTAATTACGAGTTACAAAAGAAACAAAATAAGCCAGGCGGTTTTCATCTAAAACTAAAGTTCACTTTTTCCGAAATAAAGAAAGCTTATAACATTCAAGAACGTTCGGCATTAAATTGATTTGCGTTGCTCGATACCAAACTGACATCGACTACACATACCAGGAAAAGGGGTTTTCCCCCAAATTTTTTTTTTTTTCTATAGCCCCCTTGCAATTTTTTTCCTTTTGGGTAGACCCCCCATCCCTAACTTTAAAATTTTTTGCTTTTTTAACAAAACGTCTTTTGACACCCTGGTATAGACCTACTTTTTAAAAGTTTTTAAATTTTTTAACTGCAGTGAAGTATAGTTTTTAAAAAACTTAAGTATCACATTTTAAATTTAAATTTTTAAAACAATTCAAATGCATAAAATAACTGAACAGAAAAAAAAAAGCCTTTAAGGGGAAGGAAAAATTTTGGGCATTTTTAATAAAAAATTTTCAACATTTGGCATCAATCTTGTCGATGCTCTAACTCTGGAACCTCAATGAATAAGGTCCGGTCTCTCCCCTCTCTTTTTTTTTTTTTTTTTGAGATTGGCAATTGCGATAAAATTCTTTCTCACCAGGAAAAATAATTAAAAAATTTCTCTCAATATTCCATATTTTGTAGTAAACAATGGGAAATCTTTTTATATTAAAATTTTTGACATCTTTTTCCTAAACCTTTTAAATCTTCTTAAAGTGCCTTTTCCCGGGATAAATTTTTTTTTTTCCTCTTGTAAAAAGGACATTTTTTTTTTCTTCAATGTGCCCATATGTTTTTTTTTCTACTATGTTATGAACATAGTCAAAGTATTTCTCAAACTTTTTTTAAAAAATCTGAATAGAGGGCATTTAAATGTTGAAATGGGTTTAAAAACATCATCTTCCTGGCAGATTTTTTTGTGACAAAATGAGAAACTAGGAAAATTCGTGAGATGCCCAATATTATCCCGTTTTAGTTTAAATTTTGGGGAAAAGAAAAGTTGAAATGTTGGCCCCTTTTTTTAATAAAATATATGCTGTAACACCTTGTAACTGCTCAAACTAACCTCATTAAATTTAGTAAATAAATCTATAAAATGGGAAAAAATCGGGTTTTCCCCTTTTGATTACTTTTTTTTTTAAAAAATTAAAGCCAATCGGGTTTTAAATTTAAGAGCCACTATTGTAGATCCCCAACTTTTTTTTTTCACTTTTCATGGACCCCTTGAAGTCGTAAAGGCCCCTGGGGGCCCTTAAAAACCATTTTGGGAATCACTACAACAGGTGTTCCTTCTGATGAAGTGGGTGGTCTATAATGTGAGGAACGACATTTGCGGACGATTTCCAGCGATGTGACAGCTAGCTACCAATTAGTCCCATTTCTCGGTATACGTGTGGGAAACCCAAAACGACTCCTGCTCCAGATAAGGAATAATTCAAGTAAAGCTTCTGAAAATTGTTACTCTTGAGCAATAATCCTTTCTTCTTTTCGCACTTTAAAGACAAGCATTATTTTAATAATTACATCGTGAACCTTCTAGAAAATTCATGATTCAAAAGAGTTCTTTCTTTCCTTATAACACGTACTAATCAGCTTCATAAATGGAGGAATATTTTACCAAATGAGCTACTTTGTATCACCACTTGTGACCCAAATGGAAATTTGAAGTAATTTTTTGTTCAATGTATGGTTACAAATTACATCCACTTTATTTACAAAAAAAAATCCACATTTTTATAGTACTTATTAGATGTTCATGTTTGAGTTAATAAAAAATTCAAACCACAAATAAAAAAAATCAAACAGCAATGGTTCATGTAATCAGGTTTGATAAAAATTGAACCTGATTTGAACATTGCACGAGTAAAAGCCTTTTTGAAATGTCCAATAGATTAAACACAGTGTCAAGTATATTAAATGACGATTATATCAATGAAAAAAAGATATAGTTTTTCCGTTATACAATATTTATTTTGAAAAATATTTTATATAAAACCTGAAAATGATGCAATTTTTATATACGAAAGATTGTTTAAAAAGATTGACTTAATTTATTTTGGGAAGCAAAAATTTAGGGGTTTTTTATGATCAAAAAGGTTTTTAATTTCCGGCATTAAGGTTCATGAAATTTTTCAATACCATTTATTCCCTATTTAAAAAAACAATGTATGTTTTATATTATTAACTACCCCTTGGTGCAAAACTTTAAAAAAGGGGGGGGTTTTTTTGCCATAACTTTAAGAAAAATCATCTGAGAGAAAATGAAATTTGAAATGAGGGGAGAGTATTATGTACGAAAAAGGGTGACGAAAGCCTCAGCGCTGAAAAAAGGGAAAAAAACGCATACGGTATGGAATCAAACAAAAAAAAACATTGAACGCATAATGTGACTCATGATTTTTCTATCCAACAGGAAGAACAACAAGCTGATGTTCCTTAATATGGTATTTACCCCCCCCCTTTACTACAATGGTTTTTCTTTGCACCGTCTCCGCATACCCAGAACCAGCTGGTTCAAAATTTCTTGGGGGAGGAGTGCCCATTGCTCAATCAACATCTGTTTTTAGGGTTTTTGGTTGTACTCCGGGTGATGTGAGGTGTGGCAATGTCTCCCCAAAGCATCCCCCACACATGTTCGATGGGATTTAAATCTGGGGGGACGCTGGCCAATCCATTCGAGTGATATCTTCCCTTTTCCCGCAGCTCCTCAACAGCAAAGTGGATGTGGCAGTGCATTTCATCCTTAAAAATGGAAATCTGGGGCCTTTCACCTCGGAAAAAATGCAGATGGGGAAAAGTACCTCCCCCCACAATAAAAGGGTCCCCGGTTTTCAGACCCTCTGTCGAAAATGGGGCTCCCGTTCCACCGTTCAGCAAACCCCGCAAAAAGAACTCCAGGACCACCGTAACGATGTCTTTCCTTTATTTTACTGGGATAAAACCCCCGACTTTACAAATCAAAACCCTTGAGAATCGCTTCTGGTACTGAACCGACTCTCATCCGAAAGAGACACGACTCCCTTTTATCAGTTGTCCAGTTTTTTTGCCCCTCTGGCCCACTGTAAAAAGGGGGTTTTAGGGGCCCTCTTTTAACGGGGCAGCGTTCAGGGCGGCGGGGGGGAACAGGCCCCTTTGGGAAGGCGTCTGGGCCCGGCCCCAAAAGCCGCTAAATTTTTCGACCCCTTGCTGTACAGAGTTTCGAACAATGGCGCTTGCTGACCCTTTTGTCGATCTTTTTCGCCGCAGGATGATATATCGGTAAACCCCTGCAGTTTGTCCCCGGGCGGGTAATACCAAACCCTTTTTAACAGCTGTTCCTGTGGTTTGGAACGCTTTCCCAAACCCGCGAAAAAACTTTTTTTGATTCCGAACTCTGCAGCTACACTGGGGGGACAGTCCCCCCCTCCTTCCCGCTTTCCGATCATTCTTCCACGGGGAAGGGCGTCCAGGTGATTTCTTCAGCCATATTTCACGGGAAATGACCCCACTGGCACTTGCCCGGAAAAAATGGTGAATTGCGTCTCTGTCCTTCATTTCATTTCTTTCTGTTGAGCAGCGGCCGGGGCATCACGCGTTTTTCGTACGCCTTCCCGATCGCTTCGACGTTTTTTTTCCGATATTTGCATACGCATGATGTTTCTACTGACCTTTCGTGTTCCCTCTATGATTTTCCCGACCTCCTTTTTTGAAATTTCGGGTATCTGCTAAATTTTTTTCATTGTTGCTTTTTAAATTTTTTCACACCAAATGTATATGTGTTCGCATTTCAAAAAACACAGCATTGTACCAAGTGAAAAAAATCTAAAATGTAAAGCTGGTATAAGCTGTTCTTAAGAGATTTTTTTTTAAATTCTTCATTTTAAACTGATCATCAAAATACATAAGAAATTAAAAATCATCCTGTTATGCTTAGAACTAAGTGTAAATAATATCAGAAATTTACATTTAATTTTTCCTCCCCTTTTTTAAATAATGTTTAATGATTTAAATTCATATTTTTTGAAAATATTGTATTCAAAGTTTTAATCATTTTGATAGTACACAAATGGATTTATTATGTATAATTCAAAATAGTCTGACCTTGTACGCTCAAGTTTGCTGGTTCGACCCCGACCCAAGTCAGTGGATTTTCATGATGTAAAAAATCGGCAGCCTCCATATCATGTGATTATACGGCATGTTAGAGATTTCTAGAGTGCCAGTTTGACTTGGGGGCTCTCAGCAAAATTAAATTCCTAGCACAATTTTGCATCGTCAGACCTCAGATGCTCCCTTTGGGTAGAAAACTGTGAGTCAAAATTACATTGTAGAAATTGGTATCCACTTCTATGGCGCCACACTAAAGTGATACCAGTTCCCGGAGAATGTACTAGGTCAGCAATAGTAATTGCTAATCCGCAGCCTTATTTGAAAAGATTCAAAATACCTTTGTCAATTTCAGAGTTTATAGTGCAAAATTGACAAAAAAGCATAACTTTTATATTTTTAAATTGATAGGTTCTTGCTCATTCTCTAATGAGTAATACAAAGCATTTAATTCCTAATAGAAATCGATAAAAATAAACTGAATGTTTGAAAGCCAAGTCTTGTATGCATTGATATAACAAAACCAATAATAGCCCTCGCGTTACATAAAATGGATACCATTAATATTGGTCTTGTAATTTCCGGATATTCGTGAATAGAAGTGTTCAAAATTTTTTTTAATTAAGTCGATAAACTGAATAAACACATTTATTTCTCGGCAAATATCGCATATATATATATTATAAAAACAATTTTAATTTATTTTAAATTACTAATGAGTTAAGAACACAATTTATATTTTACACTGAGTTGGTTTGTAGTTATCTCTAGTATAACATAAATCAAGCCTAAATCATTTGAATATATTATGTACGAAAATGTCATCATCATTTATATATCAGTGATTCTCGAAGTGGTTTATATCAACCACCAGAGGTCTACGATGACCTGCAAGGGGTCCATGCCATGGAAAATAAAATTTGGGGGTCTATGGGGCGTAAATGGGGGTTCAAGATAGTGGCTCTCGTTTAACTGTTATTTATCTCATAAATGATTTTTATCCTGAATTATGGAATATCGCGAGAAGGTTTTTTATTATTTTTCCTAATGAAAAGGAGTTTCAGTCAGTAGCGTACACAGGAATTTTTCAAGGGGGCCCGGGGCAAAGTTCACCAATCTTGTTGGTCCTTTTTTGATTTTATCGATTTTGGGGGACAAAACACAGTAAAAAACTAATTACTGAATAAATAATTAGCATTAATTAATAAAATTAATCATTAATAACAAATACTTAGTTAAATTTTACGTACTATATACTTAGAATTATAATCAATCGGAAAAAAAAATCAAGGGCTTTGGGGGGTTGGACCCCCAGGACCCCTCCCTTGTGTGCGCCACTGGTTTCAGTGGGGTAACCAGTCTCCCAAACAAGAAGAAAGAAATAGACAAGGCACTAATAACTGAGAAGATTTAGGGTTAAACCTAACAAAGTTGATGCCAAAAGTTGAAAATTTGTTATTAAAGCATCAGATTCAAACCCCTCTCATTAGAAGCATTTGTTCGTTGCTCAGTTATTTTATGTCACAGTTCTTTTCTCTAAATTTTAATTTTAATTTAATTAATAAATTTTCTCGTTGCACTCACTACAGTCAGAAATTTAAATCTTGTAGCAACTGTCAAAAACGCATTTCAGTTGGTGAATTTGCAGAAATTCAAGAGGGGTCTACCCCAAGCTCAAAAACATAGCAAATGGTCTACAGTGTTCCGCAACCCCCGGTCCGCGGACCGGCAACGGTCCGTGGATCAAATGCTACCGGTCCGCACAAGAAACATTAAATTATTTCTCTTTTATTTACTGTGGTATATTTTTCTTAGGTTTGGGCTACTTTTTATGAAAATCCCTTAATATTCCTTGTTAAATCACTTTATATTCATTTTTTGGTGTAGTTATATATTATTCAGAAGTCACGATTAAATACAATTAAATTAAAATTATTAAATCAAAACAGTCTAAATCAGTGATCCGCAACCCCGGTCCACGGACCGGTACCGGTCCGCGTATCAAATGGTGCCGGACCGCCTAAAGAACATTAAACTATTGCCATTTTATTTAAAGTGGTGCATTTCCACTGAAATCACTTTATATTTCACGTTAAATCACTTTTATTCATTTTTGATGTAATTATATTTTATTCTGAAGGCGTATTTAAATGTATCTAAATTAAAATTGTTAAATCAAAACAATCTAAAATATGAACAATCAACGTGTCCTACCCTCAGCGGGCCGCGGTAAAATTATCAAACGTTGACCGGTCCGTAGCGATAAAAAGATTGCGGAGCACTGGGCTATGAGACAAAAAGTTTGGGGGAACTCTGATTTCTATCGTGGTTAAAGATGGCTGCTCTCAAACGAGTTTCTTCGCACATCTCATCTTTACTCATAGTCCCCAGTTGATAATATATCTCGTTTTTGTGATGCTTTCTGAATCTCGTCTTGAGAAGAAATTGTTTCGGCCAAGGCCTTCCTGTACATCTCTTAGGTGAACCTTCTTCAAGGAGCCCCCAGGCTTAGTTTTTATTAAAAAGAAAAGAAACAAGCAAGCGTAGCTAAATGTCTATGAAGTAACAATAGAAAGTCATGAAGATTCTTATGCGGTAGAATAACTTGGATGATCGGTCTATCAGGAAGTCGGGAAGGGGGAACTATCGGAAGATGTTCTTTTATTTATTGTGTTATTTTTTTCGATCTACATAGTATTTAAACTGCATTTTTTATTATTTTTTCCCTCTTCTTGTATAGATGAGCGAGGAAAATATATCCTTGAAATATAATCCGATTATATTTTTGGAGAGGAAAATATCTTAGTGTTTTTTGCGTGGAGAAAAGGAAAAGAGGGAGAAGAAAGACATTATGGTTTGATTCAAATCAGGATTCTGGAAATTCCAAAATCTTGCTATGGTTTTCTTGCTTGCTATGCTTAAATTTTCGGTTTCATTGATCACAGGTTATTGTTTCAAAGGTTTTTGAGAAATTGGTGTCTAATATTTTTCTGTTGTACATCTTTTATTCTCAGAACTTCAATGCGCTTTAGTTTATTTTTAAATATCTAAAAAAAATGAGGTTGGATTTTTAAACTTTTTGTTTATATTTCTTTTATTAAAAACATATGCTTACGATTTCAAATTTATGTAACTTTGGATATTTGTTTTCTTATATTTTTTATATACACAGGAAAAAAAAATATACTTTAAAAATCTTTTCAGCAACTATTCCTCATAGATTAAATATAGTGAGTGAGTGAATATTAACGTTGCGCTGTTCAGCTACACGAGGGCTTTTGGCGACGGACCACGTAATTTTGAACCATGGTCAAGTGACGTGGACGAGACCTGAGCTGGCACCCCCTCTCCTAACTACCACACCCACGGGAGGACGTTTCAGCTCTCAACAGATTTAACGTGCATCGCTGCCCTACACGGCGGGTCTTTAATGGCATTGGGCTCGAGCTCATGACATGTGCCTGCCATGGTCCGATACCTTAACCACTGGGCTACCGCAGCCCCCATAGATTAAATATAATCACGGACATTAGTTACTTAGTACTTGAATCTTTTGAAAGGAAACCATTTCAATTTTAAATTTATTGTGAAATGTGTGACATAGCCATCTGTCGATAGCTATACGTTGGTGGAGTCCAAGTAAGTTGAGTGTGTGGGATTATTGGAAGATGAACATTCTATAATAATCTAATACAGCTTTTATTAAGAATTTAACTTAAATTATTTATATTACGAACAAACTTATATTAAGTGAGAATAAACCACAAAGTATGCCGGTTATTTAAGTCAGATCGCACAACTAGATCACTTATCCAAAATATAATTAATTATCTGCCTAATCTCGCTTTCTATATTATACTATCGTTTAGAATATAACCCTCCTACCTTGGTTGAAGACTCATCGATTCTGATACTTGTAGGTAGATAGATGTACTCGTGTACAATTGCTCCTCCTTATAAATATTATTATCGAGGGTGGGCGTTTCCGTCTTTCTTGTGAGTAGGCCGTCTAAACTCAATTCCACTTGATCCACACTAAGCTTTCTCTAAGATTGCCATCCCCTCTCACTAAATTTTCTATCCTTTTAAAGGATATCTTATTTGCATTGTTGCTTCGTTTTTCCTCTTAGAATTGGGTTGGAAAAGTTTTGCCATTAATCGTGGCCGTCAAAGAACGTAGGAGTTATGTTAGAAGAAGAATGCGAGAGATGTCACAAATGATAATAAAATATATAATTAGCAATACATTTTACATAAGTGTCTAAATTTTATTTATTTCAATTCATATCCTAGTTTTCCTATGACTAATAAAATAATTTAATAGTAATGGTACACAACGAATAAAATGCACTCTAGTACGTCTGTTTAGAACAAAGTAGAATATATTTTCGACATGTAATTAACATCGTATTTCTTATAGAAGAGGACAAATTCAGCATACTTTGAGCATGATAATAGTTCAGTCATTTTAACTTGGCTAAAAAAAGTTAATGTTCAATCGTACAAAATACTCTTAAAGTCGGAAATTTTTCAAAATAAATAAACCACGGATTTTGAGTATTTAAAAAAAATGTAGCTGGAGAGAGAGAAGAGATAATTTTTTAAAGAAATGAGTAGTTTTATGCTTTGCGATTGCAACTTTTACCTTCAGTTTTTTTAATTATTAGAGTCTTTCATTATGTTTCACAATGCTTTATCTCAGTAATTTGAATGAAATAATGGGATGAGAAAGTTCTTTTTAATATTTCATCATTTAACTAAAACTTAACAGAAAAGAATATTCTTTATAATCTAAACTACAGTTGTTTTTATTATTTCATTTTTTTTAATAATAACTATTGTGGTTCATGTATGGCAGCTGAAGATTAGTCATAACAGGAAAAAAATGAGGGAAACTTCTTATAGTCACGCTGTACGTACGATAAGGAAAAGATAACCGAGATTTGGTAAAAAGTCCATGATTATTGCAACTGTAAATATTTACTACACATTCAAATTTCTCAGTTAAAGTAGTTCATCTCTATCTAGCTTATGTTTTATCTGCGCATTAAAAGTTAATGTCACACAATCAAATGTATCCTCATTTATAAATCAAAATATTTGTACAGTAATCCTCTCCATATTTTCAATGAAAATCATTATTTATTATTTTTTTATTCATGTGTGAACAATATCTTTATCAAATAATATCTTTATATGTCTATCTTCTTTAAACGGGATTTGTAGAAAACTGGAAATAAACCTCTACGATAATTTTTTGAGATATCAAATTTAGATAAACACGCAATTCCAATTTATCTTTAGAACGTGCTGCACGTTAATATAAAATCCTGTTTTTATATGTCACTCTAAGTTATTAAAAATAAATAAGAAATATTAAAAAAAAATTTCCAAAATTATTTTGTGGCCGCGGTAGCCGAGTGGTATAGGTATTGGATCGTGGAATGCCTTGTTATGAATTCCAGCCCAGCACCACTAAAGACCCGCCGTGTAGGGCAGCGATGCACGTTAAATCTGTCGAGAGCTAAAACGTCCTCCCGTTGGTGTGGTGTGGTAGTTAGGAGAGAGGGGTGCCAGCTCAGGTGTCGTCCATGTCACTTGACCATGGTTCAAAATTACGTGGTCCGTCGCCAAAAGTCCTCGTGTAGCTGAACAGTGCGAGGTAAATATTCAATCAATCAATGGGGATAAATGGCACAGATTCAAAGTAGCAAGCTGATTTCAAATAAAGACTCCTTAATAGCTTCATAAGAGCTTCTGGTAACAGAAATCATAATCATCAATCACGTTCAAGGACAACACACACAATAAATAATATCTCCTACACATCTTTCTTTCCACACCACGAGGAGATTTAGCTCGTTAAATGGAGACTTATTTTCATTTAAAGTGCAGTAGACTTCATTATTTTGTAAGGCTTATTTTTAGTGGAATCAAAACTCGAATCCAACACTTGAATATTGCAAACCACAAACTCGGATACCATGACTATTATGCAAAAATAAAATAATTGAATGATTTTTTTGATAAATATTCTACTAGTTCAAATGATATTTACAGGAGATATGGATTGATATTTTATTCGAACAAAAAAACTCTTAGTTTCTGCCATTAAAGATATTTATAAAAGAAATTGAAAATAAAAGAAGCTTATAGTTAATTTGATCTTCAAGACATTGACACTTTTCTAAGTGTTTCGAAAAAAAAATTGGGGAGGAGAAGGATTAATAGTATATACTATAAAACACAATAGACTAAAAAATAACATATTTTGAAAATTCTTTAATAGTAATTGCAACCAATGAAGCTGTGTGTGTAACTTTGTTTCTTGTTTTTTCAATTTTTCAAACAGAAATATAAAATCAAATAAGCCTATTTTAATATTATTATGCATATTTATTAGGGAAAATTCCATCTTCTATACTTGCAATAGTTAATACTTTTCATTTTCTATGCTAATCAATAGTATAAAGGATTTAAACTAGTTGAGCTTACGTTAATTATTGAGTAGCAAGTTATAGCATTACTTTTTATAGTTAACAAAGACTTATTACACAAAACACGTTAGTAATAACCCATAAATATTTTTTTTCGAAGACATTCTCGCAATTTGTGTTTTACTCTTCTTAAAGAAAAAAAATGAAGCTTAATAAACTTGCTCGTTAAAATACGGTTGAAATAAATTACACATTTAATTACACTTTTCCTGTTGTCTTTACTGTATATTCGTAATTTAAACACACAATTACCAACAAAAAGTAATTCTTTCAATTCTTTTAAAACTTAACATTGCTTTTTACTGTTCATAAACTTCCTGTGTTGACCGCAAACCACATCTTTATCCCGAGGAGAAAAAACAAAAGAGAGTCATATAGCCGAAAGGACAATTTATTGAGGTGATAAAAAAAATGAGGCTACTATGCTGGTAAATTACAGTATTTAGAGCTCTCATTATATCAATTATTAGATGGATCCTCTTATTTTTTGAATAAACTGAAGCAAACATATATTTGTATATACGAGTAGTATTAATCCATATAAATTGTAAATATAAAAAATAGCATATAAAGAAATAATTTTTTGCGTTCTATGAATTTTTTAATATTTATTTATTATTTTTATTATTATTATTTGATGTCTTAAGGACACATTTTTTGAATCAAAACAGACCTTAAGTTATTCGATAAAAGAGTCTGAGATGCAATATATTTTTACTATTTAATGACTTATTTTGAATTTATAATAAAACAAGTATAATATATATTTTGTCTCGTATGTTTACATATACGATGACTTATTTTCACCATTTCATGTGATAGATATCGAAGTTGCTTGAATGATTTAATAGCATTTCTCTCTCGAAAGAAAGTTCTAACAGCATTTAAAAGTACAGCATCATTTATTCTTTAATATTAATAACTGAATTCCTTCATAAACCTGCACAATTCTTAGAAATCTCAAGTAAAAACTCATTTTTTTTTAATCTATAAAAGAATTGACTGGTTCTAAAAATTAAAAAAAATAATAATAATAATGTTCTGTATTAAAAAAAATTATAAATTCTACCTGAGTATTTTTATTTAATGAAATAAATGAAAAATAGGTTACACTTTACAAACATTATTCTGAATATATGAACAAAACACTAATTAATTTTTTAAAAAACCTCCAGTAATTTCCAAGAAAAAAAATCAAAATCAAAATTTTAATTTTTAAATTTTTTGGTTAATTAATTAATCAACAATAATTAATTTGTGATTATTTTTTTCATTTTTGAAGCGAGAAAGCAGCTTATTTTAAAATGTTTTGGTTTATGCATGCAATAGAATAATAGATTGTAACACAATTTTTTTTAAAAAAAAGAGAGAAATTCGAGGAATGTAATACGATTTTCTTAGTGAAAAATACATAAATTCTACTTTTTATTGTACATTGAAGTAAACAATTATTAAATTTCTTTTACATACGACATGTGTTTTTAGGATTTCTTTTCTTATGAGATTTGTTTTATACTAATTCATTTGAGTCATTGAATACACTAATCAAGCGATTAAGTTAATTGATTTCTATTTTTAACCGTTTGTAAATAAGTTTGGATTCAACTTTTTTCTTCATTTTTCTAAAATGAAAGTATTAAGTAAGGAATTCCACGAGGACAGTTTCTAATGCCAAATAATTAAAGCTTTTCTTAAAAACAAGTAATATATATATATATATATAAAATTTAGTTGATTCCTACTTAGATCAACAAAGAAAAATTTTATTTTAGCTATTTTTTATTAAATAGTTACAATTAATATAAATATGTATATACATATGACAGAATCACAACATTAAGTGGTAATTAATTTTTTTTAATTATCATTAAAGAATCGTATTGTCATTCAAAACAATCGTGTCTATAAAATTTCAGTTCAACTGAATGTTTTAAGACGAGAGAAAAAAACCTTTACAAGTTTTGACACACCAAAATGGTCGCCAAAAATGATGCCAATGTGGCTGTGAGTGTATTTTTAATTCTTTAAATAATTAGTTTTAATCAATTAATTTTTATTAATTATAATTAAATTATTCTATTGTCATCCAAAATAATCATTTATATAAAATTTCAGCTCAATATAGCGCTTTAAAATGTATTTTATCAACGATTGAAAATTCCACCAAGATAAATAAATAAATATATAGAGAGTGTGAGCTAATAGTGTAGGAATTGAATAATATATATATATATATATATATATATATATATATATGCGTTTACTGAAATTAACAAATAAACATACGTACCCAATATAAAAATAGATATAAACTCACTCATTATATGAATGGAATTTGTCTCTCTTTCTCATTACAGAGGAAGGAAATAAAACTGTACTATTTAATGTCCAAGAATATGCATAGATAAATATAATTATATTTTTACTTCATTGGATTAACTGTAGGTTTCTGGCAATAGAGAAAAAATTATAAAATACACACCTGCTTCCTCCCATTTACGAATCTTGTGAACTCATAAAATCTTCACTGGTCGAATATAATCCGTTTTTTATGTTCGAAAGAAATTCCACAGGTCACTTAATCGTTTTAGAAAGTCTTGTTCATGTATTGATCGTAGAATCATTATCTATTTCTTTTAATTTTTTTGGGTTAAAACATCTCATGGATTTACTTACTTTTTTTTTAATTGTAACAATATTTCTGTTGACTTACCTGTTACTTCCGTCATGTGCAGGAATTCATTACTTAATACCGATGTTCAAATAGAAATAAATACATTAAATAAGGAAAACAGAACTGCGGATATTAAGATTCTATGCCCTTTTTTTTTTTTTCAGAATTATTTCTTTTGAATTTTCTAAAAAAAGTAATCTATAAACAATTAATCACTTCCGGACATTTGTAATGAGCTGTACCAGGTTATTCCATTTTATAGCTCTACTAATTAATATTTTGTACAAAAAAGGGAGAAAGTATATATATAATGACATATCATAACTTACGAATGGTTTTATATACATCTTGTTTTTTTCCCCTTTAAATGCTATCTTTTATAAAAGTTTTTTTAAAAAAATTAAATTAATTAATAAAAACATTAAACGTTTAAATTTATAAACACTTTCTAAGACATTTTTTACACATTTGTAACACTTATTTTTATGCAGATATTTATCTCGAATACTTAAAAGCAATAAATTTAGTAAACTTAATATCAGAATTTTTTGTAAATGTAAATCTGGTATTCTGGGGGTGAGGATAAAGAAAGTCTTAAAATCTTTAAGATGTCCCTAGACATCGTCGGTAAATTGATTTTTTCTTCGAATTTTTGTATTGAATTTATTCATGTGACAAATAATATTTCACAAAGTGCAATTCCCAAAACCATGTTGAATCTTCCGCCCGCACATTTCACTGAGTGATTTTAAAAATCTTCAAACTCGATGTTAAGATGCGCTCTATACCAAATGATACAATACCTCAGAATATCTAAATTCAAAGAAAAATCAAAATAGTCAGTCAGTAAATCCACAAGATCATAGAGTATTTATGATTTACGATCAAGCACAGATGTATTCAAGAAAGTTTTAAGAGGGCATCTTGTTTTATAACACTATGTATAACCATGGCATTATTCCTGAGATATTTTTGATTGAAGATCTCGACAAATCAGATTTTTTTTCTACATTCTTACTTTATGCTCCATCAACTATAATGTTGCGTATTTTCGTTATAAATGTTTTCAAAGTTGAATGCACTCATACCGAAATTCACGAAACGTATCAAATCGTGTTATTGTTTTCTTTAACGATCGCAAGCTTATCAGTTTCACAATAACATAGAAGCTTTCATCAACACCTCCTATATATAGTATTATCCGAGTAGTATCATTTGTATCAAGGCCTTCATCTTTGTACTAACTCTGAGAAGTGTTTAAATTGATCAATCATTGTCGGATTTTTATATTTGAGGTCACAAACTTCTAGATAAGTTCAGTTCTAAAAATTTCTTCCTTGTCATGATGTAAAACATCAAAAACTTAGAGCATACTGATACTCCGTCGGAGAGAATTTTATTGCTTTTAGAAATATTATATGCAACTGCAAGTGTATAACTTGCTTGTGTAGCTCCTTCCTAAAAGCTATTTTTTTAAAAAATTTTACTGTTTTGATATATTTTGTTTCTTTTACTATAAAGACACTGCTACATAACTGGAATGCTTATATTTAGAAATAAAATGGAGGAAAATATTGTGCTTTTTGAAGAATGCTACGATTTCATCGACACTACAGTGGCTTATTCTTTATAACTGTGAAAAACAACTTCAGATTTTTATTCATCTTTGAAAACAAACTGAATCAACTTTATGTCTTTTAATAGACATTTTTAAGTTGAATTTCTTTACGTGAATGTCGATTATAATAAATATAAACAAAATTTTGGTTTTTAATAATTTCACAACTACGGTGCTAGTATTCAACTCTTATAAAGTCGGAATGTGCGTCAGCTTATCCATTACAGTTCCATTCAGTGGCGCACACAAGGCACACTGGGGTCCGGACCCCCAAAGCCCTTGATATTTTTTCCGATTGATTATAATTCTAAGTATAATAGTACGTAAAATTTAATTAAGTATTTGTTATTAATGATTAATTTTATTAACAATGCTAATTATTTATTCAATGATTAGTTTTTTACTGTGTTTTGTTCCCGAAAATCGACAAAATCAAAAGGAGCATGATACAAGAATGGTGAACTTTTGACCCCGGAACCCCTTGAAAAATTCCTGTGTGCGCTACTGGTTCCATTCAATGGTATGTTTGTTATTTGAGTGCATTCTTGAAATGACTAATGCTCTATTTGCTGTTTTGTTGTTTCTTTCGGGGGTTGTTCTTCAGAAAGTTAAAGCTGTCTTTTGTAGAAGCGATTTTGAGGAGCCCTTTTCCCCAACAGGGGAGGATGCTACGTAGAGGGGGAGAAAAAATGTTTTCCTTGTTGCAGGTGAGAAGATATTATCAGTTTCCGGTCGGTGCGTCTGTATTGTTAAGTCAACAATGTTGGCCAGCGGGTCGCATGGCGATATAGCAAGTGATTTTATCTAGAGCAAAAATTTACATAACGTTCAGTTACGTTAATTTGCTTTGTAACACGGAACTTGAACGCTCTCTGCAATCTTTTAAATGTATCTTCGGCAAATGTACGAGGGCCAGAACTAAACGTAGAGCACATCTTCAAGCAGAAAAAAATGTCTTAATCTTCATGAAAATTTGCAACATTATAATCCATATATCTTTTTATAATACAGCGTTTTTAAATTTTCAAAATATTCCATAAATGTTTTCTTTTTTATTTTAACAAGTAAAGAAATAGCTCACTTAGCATTACGGTAAAGATAAAAAATGGGAAACATTTTTTTACCAGGAAAAAATTCAACTCAGATAAAAATGAGGAGCAAGATTAAAATAGGCTTCTCTTTATGAGAGAGTGAAGCTAGAATGCAGTATTAATGTTTCAGTTCTTTTATATCGGAAAAAATAGTCCGAATTCGAATAGTCCTTAATCTTAATATGTGCATATTATGATTCTTGTAAATACTACATTAAAAATTCTAAAGCCAAATTCTCAATAAATTCTTCAGAATTGAATTCCCATTGCATTATGTACATGTAAAAAAATATTCAAATTATGTACAGTAGCGCACACAGGAATTTTTCAAGGGGGTCCGGGGTTGAAAGTTCACCATTCTTGTATCATGCTATTTTTGATTTTGTCGATTTTCAGGAACAAAACACAGTAAAAAACTAATTATTGAATAAATAATTAGCATTAATTAATAAAATTAATCATTAATAACAAATATTTAATTGAATTTTTAAATTTTACGTATTATATACTTAGAATTATAACCAATCGGAGAAAAATCAAGGGCTTTGGGGGGTGTCCAGACCCCCAGGGGCACCCCTTGTGTGCGCCACTATTATATATATATATATACTTACAAATGTTAGGAAAATGGGACATGCTCTTGCGTGAATTTTTCTTAAATATTTCAATTAAAAATTTCTATACTCTTATTCTAAAATCATCTCAGTGGAAGGATAAACTCTAAGCGGGATGCATCTGGCCGTAATTTGCCATTACTGCTCTAAATAATGCAGGTTACAGTCACCGCTTATTTAAAAAGGCACCTAAAAATCGGAAAGAAATTTAAAAAAAAGAGTATTCTTTTGTTCATAGAACAAACGTTCATTCGAAACGTTCCGATTTTAAAACATCAATGAATGACACAGAGTACCCATTCCGGTAAGAAATCACAGTAATGTAAATGCTTCGTTAGTGGATTGGGAATTTATTACAAATCAATGGGTTAGAGGAAAAGTCGTAGTAAATAAACACTGCGCCATTAGAACCACTTGGAAATGATAGATCGAAATTGGACCGTTCTAGATGATTGATTGTGCCTCCAGTTGATGAATTCAGCACCAGATGTTAATGTCATAGCTTGAGTTCTCAAAATGTCCGCTGTTTGACCGCCATGTCCTCATTTGGAAACTAGTAACTCACCCGGACTGGCATAAGGAAGTACCACTTCTTCATTTAAATGACCTGTTAGTCTCTACACTTCTTTCGTCACGACATAATAAAAATAAAGCAAACATCTTCCTAAATGGCGTCAAGTCAGGTTAAGCTGTATTGTGTGCAAACTAAGCAACGAAAATGGGGAGGGAAAAAAAAAAAGGCTTATTAAAAATTTAGATTTTTGAAGATAGTTTATTCAAATCTAGATAACAAGAAAAGCTGTTTGTACATCAATGGACTTAAATCATTCATGAATAAAAATAATATATATTTTTTCACAAATTACTGAAATTCAAATGAATTAAACTCGGCTATTTTACATCATCAAAAAAATTAAAATGCCATATTAATTTGAATCTAAGCAGCACTTCTTTCCAATGTTAATGGATTTGAAAATCGGGTGCGGCTTAGAATCGAAGCCGGAAAAAGTTCGTTAAATGAAGGAAATCGAACATGACACTGACGGTTAGAACAATTACAGGTTCATGTACGTATTTAAAAGCTTTTGATACTGGTAAAATAAATTAATTATTCACTTCTATTAGTTTTATTCTTAATTTTTTTTTTAAATTTCGTAATTTTCAGATACTGAAAAATCATTTTGCTCTATTTTTTCACAAAAAAAGTCTTGAGAATTTGGGATACGGCGCTTAGAATCGAAGACGACTTAAGGAAATAAGGTATTTATATATTACAGAGTAATGTATATAGTAGTGTATTCAGTATTCAAATGACTACCTGGATTCTTAAAATAACTGAGAAAATTTTTAAAAATTATGTTGAACATCATGTATTAATGAAACTTTGTTGTTATGTAATTCTTATTAATATTGAAATTTCACTGAAATGACCTCTGGAGAGAAAATTTTCATTTAAAATTTTTTCCAACGTGATAAATTTTATTATGGAAATGAGAAAAAGTAGGGCACCTGTTTTGATGTCATCGTTATCATTTGTCAGTGACTAAAAACTGAGATCCGTACTCTATGAGCTACTTTATGCTCAAGTGCGTGTCACTGAATTATTTATCTTTTATTTTGATAATTTAATGCCGGAATTAATAAATTTATGTTTAACAGAAGTATACTATCCAGTTTTATATTTTGTAGCTCTCGGGAATCTAAAAAAAATACTGATATTTTTTCTTTATGAATATTTTAGAGACAAAAATCGAACATCCATGTCGTATGATTATGCAGCATGTTGAAAATCTCTAGAGTGCCTGTTTGGCTTTGGAGCTTCCGCCAAAATTAAATTCGCAGAACATTTTCGCTTCATCAGAGTTCTAGGGCCTCTGTCTGTTTGAGGGAACTGGGCGTCAAAATTACGTTGTGGTAATTGGTGTCCACCTATAAGGTGATACACGAAAAAGTGATACCAGCTCTCGGGAAATGTTCTAGGTCTGAAATGGTAGTCACCAATCCGCAGCCCCATTTGAGTGAAAAACTATTTAGATGTTATATTTATACATTAAGTTGTACAAATATTAGATATTGTTATTTTTAATGAAATGGTTATAAATCAATTTTAAAATTGATAGATATGATTACTGAAATGCATAATTATTAATTAATTTGCACAATTGATAAAATATATAGTTATTAGTTCATCAGTTGTATTGTATCGATATAAAAGCATTTAAATGCTATTTCATGAAAAAAGTACACGTGTTTTTATACATAAATATACAGTCGGACCTCTATATAACGAAGTCGCAAAATCCCGAAAAAAAGCTCGTTATATGGAAAATTCGTTAATTTTCAATTCGTTCAATTTTCTTTATAAACCACATAAAACAAATTTTAAATTCATAAACACTATATATTTAAAAAATAGTAATTATTTACACTTTTTTGTAAATTAATATATATTTATTTTATATATCTTACCTATATAAAAACCTGCAAGAAAAGTTTCTTGGCGCCTTTATCCACTTTCTGAAGAATTAAAATTTTTCTTTGATGTCCAAGCACTTACGTTTTCGAGCTACAAGAAACGAAGTTACAGTACGACTGATCAATTCTACAAATGAACGGATACTAGCTCAAGAACACGAGACTCCACTGAGGGTGAAAGGGATATCGAAGATGTGTTCAGTGAGCTAGGCAATGGGGGTTAAAGGTTGCACTTCTTGGATGAAATGCCCTGAATTCTATTGCTCTCAGCGAGTTAGGCACCTAATAAAACCAGTTCAAGATTTATGACCATCATAAAACGTGCTAAAAAAGAAAATAACTCGAAATGTCCAGAAATACTTCAAAAATAGGGAGAAAAAAAATTTAATCACAAGAGAAAAAGTTCGTTATATAGAAAATGCACTTCGCTAAAGGGAGGTTATTTTAGGAAAAAAGTGAAATATTCTTGGTTCCAGGAAAAGTTCGCTAAATTGAAAAATTCGCAATATAGAGGTTCGTTATATGGAGGTTCGACTGTATATATTGCTAGTTACTTTTAAGAAATATTTCCCTCTTGATGCTAAAATTTAAATCTCGCTAGCATAAAGAGCATTTCCGATGTAAAAACGGCAATTACATTATCAAGGTCGATCTGAGGTAAGCCGCGGTTGACATTGACTCCAAGGATCCGCGGTGGCTCTAATGTCAAAATTATGAAAAAAATGTAAATGATACTCCGGAACTATTATAATTTCCACAACTATTACTGCAAGAATTTTCAATGCAGTTATTCTGTTTCCTTTCTACTATTTTGTGTATGATTTACCCTGTTTAAGGTATCCGACTACGTTCGGAACCGTGATTTTGCAAAAGCGTATAAATGGATAATATTTATGATATTTAGTGTCACTTAGATTAAAAAAATGTATATAAAATTGTCTTAAGAACAGTATTAGAATAAAAAATTATTTAAGAACATTTTTTTTTGACAAAAAATGAACATAGAATGACCGATTTTCAAAATATTCTCCTTTTATGAAAAATGCTTCTATTATAATAAAGAACAGGGTTTATCCATGTTTTACGACAACAGAAGGGAGAAATTTTTTTAAAAAAAAACGTCGATAACTATTTTAATTGGTTGTAACTCTGAAAATAATGTGAATTTTTCAAAAATCATAGTTGAGCCTCTGTACAGAGGTTTGAGCTATATACAAGCAAAATATTATTATAATAGAAGCATTTTTCACAAAAGGAGATTTTGAAAAAGGTTATTCTAAGTTAATTTTTCTCCCAAATATTGTATTTAAATAATTTTTTTTCTTAAAATGTCCTTAAAACAATTTTATACATGTATTCTAATTTAAGTGACACTAAATATGATGAAAATTATCCATTTATGTGCTTTTTTAAAATCACGGTTTCGAACGTAGTCGGATACCTTAATATGATTGAAATTCTAATTTCTGTAAATTATCTGGACTTAAAGCTCAAAAAAAGTCATCCTTTTCAAAGAAATTTCCTGTTACATAAAAATAAATGAAAATAAAAAATAAAACTATATTAAATTTCTTTGAAGAAAATTGCATGTACTTTTTATCGAAAAACATGAATGATTCTTTTTTGTTTTCAAATCTATATCAAAGAAATAATAAGAGAGGGAGGGAATCAAAATTTGTATACGTTAATGAACAGTATCCTACCACATTTGTTTGTTAATGAACAGTATCCTACCACATTTGTTTGTTAATGAACAGTATCTTACCACATAAATACCTCAGTTAACCACTACTTGAACTCAGTGTTTGTTACGAATAATTCTTCCTCAGAATTTCTGAGGAAGAATGATAATTTCTCACTGTTTGATCTGCGGTGTCACCGAGCTTGTGGTTTACTAAAGAGTTATTTCTTTGTACATAAAGTAGTACATTATTTCCAAAAAAATCGAATTTTGTGTAGTTTTTTTTTTTTTTTAATTTTTTCGTTATCGGAATAGAAAAAGGAAGAAGTTGAATTAAAATCTAAACATATAATACCTAGAAATAAATAAAACTGCGTGGAAAGGTGATGTATTAAAATACTTTTTTAAGCAATAGAAGGATTTTCATTTAATTGTACAGTTGAGGTGTTGAAATTAAAAATTAAATATAAAGTGATAAATTCCGAGTTGGCTTTAATGAAGTCAGTCTCCTTTAGAGTAACAATTATTTATTAATTTAAAGACACAAAGACGCAGAGACGACACATATCATCAATAAAAGTAATGGGTAAAGTATATGGACGATTTTTCATAGCGACGACATCCTCTCCTCTAGGGCCGGCTCCAGCAGTTTTGCCACCCCGGACAAAAATGGAAAATGCCGCCCTTTCTCCAAAGCGAAAAATTATAATTTTAAAAAAAATGAATTGTTCACATAGATACACACCTGTAAAACTTGAATAGTTTTTGCGAACAAAAAGGCGCAGCATAGCAATTATTTATATTATTTTAAATCTTAAAAAATACAAAATAATTCGAAATTAAGGTGACTGCCTACCTTGAAAATGTCGTTTTTCGTCTATATAAGGCATTTTTTTTTATTTCAAAATCTTATAGTTTGAACATTTTTCTTTTCAAATCAGTTTTTGTTTTTCCTTTAAGCGAAATAGAAATATATAATGATTTTAAAAAACATCACTCTATGCTAAAGGGCAGTAAGATAAAACTTTAAATGAGTTTTTGTCAAATTTATGTTTTCGAAAGAAATTCTTTACCAGATACATGACATCTTAAGAACCAAACCAGATAACGTTTTGAAATTTTGTGAGAATGTTTATTATACTATTTTTTCATAAAAGTAGGACCATAAGTTTTGTTGTAGGTTAAATATTTTTATCATTTAGGGTAATTTTCATAAGAAAAAACTTAAAAATATCAAAATTTTTCATATTATTATGTATAATTGTCTGTTTTTTTTTTTTTGTATCTTAACATTTTTCTTAGATTTTGATTCATTTTGAAGAGCACCGTAATATTTATGTTCTGTATAAAGAAAATTATGCTAATTGTATTAGAATTTTTATACAGTGTTACCAGTTTTATTAAAAATTTGGTAAAATTTCCTTGAAAACAGTCAATTTTTCTAAAGTACAATATTTGTTTAAAATTTCTTTATATATTTACATATTTTTTACTTTATTTTTCTTCCTATAAACACTCAATTTATTTCAAAAATTTGCTTTTATAAAAAATTTGGTCCAAAGGTAGGCAGTCACCTTAAGAAAAGAATTACTTGTTATTTGAAACGAGTAAAATGTAAGAGGAAACCCCAAAATTTCCCAAGGGGGCCCAATTTCTTCGAAAAGTCTATTTTATAGTGGGGATCAAAGTTTTTTTTTTAATATATGGGGGACTTTAAAATAAAAAAACCTCATGAGGCTCTCTATCTACCAAAAATTCTAATTACCCTTGTCCCCTTTTGGATGGATGAAACCGGACATCCGTTCGTTGTGACCCAACTCCAAACTGGGAGAAAGTTACTAGTAAAAGATGTGTAAATAAATCTTCCAAATTTCAGGATTTAACATGTACTCCGACCTCGAATCCTTCAAGTCTCAATATAAAAGAAAACTGACATTTAATTATACAGAGTACAAAATAAGGAAATAAGATACATTAAATGAAATACCACACCCAATAATGTTTCAGAAAATATATAAAAAATTTTTGTAACAAAGAAAAAATATTTCTCTCTAACTCGATCCAAATGCCGCCCTTAAAATTTGCCACCCGGGTAGAGCCCGGTTTTTAATCCGGCCCAAAGAGTCCCCCTGTCTCCTCACTTGGACTGTACTGAAGGTGGGTGGTTCCTAGAGAGCGTTTCTGCTGCTTGGAACAGTCAATTATAGCTTTTTTGACAAGAGTGGTTACACAGTTAATAATATAAGGAAAGCGTATGAAAATTTAGAATAAATTTCTCCTTTGTTATATAAAATAATAAAATATTTCATTTTTGTTCCATACAAAACCATACATTATTAGAAAAACTTACATTAGTGTAGCTTAAATTCATTTCAATAATTGCAAACATAGCAGAAATGAACATTTTACAAAGCTTTTGGTACATCCAAAAGAAGTTGGACAAAAAGAAAAAGATGTTGAAAGGATTATTTCAAATGAAATGTTTTCAAAATACACACATCCTCAACGTACGTGCTATTTAACTTGCCCAATTATTATTTTTTTTTAAAAAAAAATTAGGAGTGTGTTTTGATTTTCTACGTTACAGCATTTTAAAATCAAATGAGTATTACATTAATGAATGAGTTTAACTTTAAATTTTCATTATTTACCATTTTTCAGTTACAGTTGGCTAAAGACTAGTTAACTGCTTCTAGAGAAAAAATATTTTTAATCTAAACTATAAACCCTTTATCTAAAAGGGGTTTAAAAGAAAAGGGGTTTTTATATTTACTGGTTTTTTTTATTGCTTATTTTAAAAGGGTTTAAATTTTGGGGGGAAAATTTGGATGCATAAAAGTTATATATTTCTAAATCCCAGAATCGGTATACCTTATTTGGGTTGAATTTCTAACTATTGTTAACCTTTCAATTAAAATGTTTATAGTTCATCTCTTCACAACCCACACCACACATTTCGAAGAATTTTAGTAGCTATGTAACTGAATGCCCTGTTTGTGGTTTTTTAGTTTTGGGGTGTTAGGCTTACCCTTTTAAAAAACCTTAAAAGGGGGGACCCCCAAACTCGTTAAAATTTTTTTCGAGGCCCAAATCCTCATGTTGGCGTGTTCTGGACGTTTGAAGAATCGAGTGCCAGCTCAAGTGTCTTCATTGACTGGGGCTCAGAATTACTAAGTAAGTCTTCAAAACCCTTCGCGTAGTTTCAAAGTGAGATGTTAAGCACAAAATCAGTTAACCCATGAATTGTAATTTTATGTTTCTAAATATAGAAAAAATTCTGGAAATATAGAAAAAAAATTTTTTTGCTGCACAAAAAGCATTTTACTACAAATAAGTATAATGCTTATCAATAAATTTTAATTTATTTAAAACTTTTAATTAATTTTCTAGCTAGCAATACATTAATTAGTAAAA
Organism: Trichonephila inaurata madagascariensis; assembly: GCA_019973955.1. NCBI lineage: Eukaryota > Metazoa > Arthropoda > Arachnida > Araneae > Nephilidae > Trichonephila > Trichonephila inaurata. The sequence continues at coordinate 514,637 of BMAV01003104.1, forward strand.
TTATTCAACACAACAGCATTTAATCACAAATGTATATTTACAACGTAATTTATTTAAAATTGATTAATTAAGACGAGTGTAATTTGTAGAAAACAATGAAAAAATTTAAAACTTTTAAAAAAGTACTTTTATTTTTTTAAAATAAAACTCCGTCTTTTTTTTTTGTTTTCCAAGTAGCTTTTTTGTATCATTTATTAGCTTTGAGTATCAACATAAAACTTTATCTAATCAAATGTAATGTAAGAAGTTTTTTTTAATAATGATATGTTACTATTTTTTTCCAATTCAATCTTGACACAATAGGAAAGATAATTTTTCTTTTTTTTATGAAAGTGAAAACGCTGTTTTTTCCTGTAAAAATGAAAAAAATGCGCCTTTTATCTCATGTAACTGTGGTTGATATTTCCAAAGATAACCAACCTTCCCTTGATTTAATCTAATTCCTATAGTCACTGTATGTGTCTCGTTATTATTAAATGGAACATTAATTTCTCCAAATTTTTTGGCCATATCTGTAAGTTATATCAAGCTATTTGAGTTATGATTGTAAACACTAATTCACTAATAATTCAATCTTTATATCCTGATTATACTTGAATCCTTTTTTTCACTAAAAGTCAGAGAAGCTGAATTTTATTTATTTTTTAAATTTATTTATTATTTATTCTGAAAGTAGATATTTTCTTACTTTTGTGCACTTTCTTACACTGTTTGATACATTATAATACCTCTTATATTTTAGTCTTTTTGAAGAATAATAAATTTCTTTCACTATTTGTACAGTAAAACGAAACAAAATGAAAACTAAATGCTTCAAACTTACCTTTGCAGGTAATAAAAATTCGCTTAAAATCTGTGAATTTCATTGCAGTTACAGTTAAAGTCCTTTATTACGAAAAAAAGTCCAAGTAAAGTTTGGGTGAGTTTAAGTTGTAGCGGCAAACTAATTATAAAAATAATGCTTAAGTTACAGCAATTATATAATCATTTGATTTCGAATGGTTGCGTTAAGCAATTTTATTATATTTTACAGTTTATTTATTTATACAGTTTTTGTGTACATTCACTATTATTTATTAAACTATATATGTGAATCAAATATAATAAGTCTAAATTTCCGATAAGATTTTCATAAAAGTTCTGCTATTATGTAACTTTTTGTGTAATTATAGCCTCCCTTTCAATGTTCTAAGACACGTTTTTTCGAATTTTCAAGATTTGTGATACTTTCAGTTTTTCCTGTATATTATAAGAATAAAAAAATTAGTTATAAAATATTAAAAAGCTTTTATATATATTTAGATCTCATTTATTCTTTCTTCGAATTTTCTGCTAATATAGAATGACCGATAGACTATTCTGTCTGTATTTGTAATGTAGTTGTAATCGTTTGGTCAAAGTTCAAGTTATTTAGTGTATCTAATGTGAAACCATACAAACAATTGATACGAAACATTCCCTCTTAATACTTAATATGGCAATAGTCAAGTGTGATAAGAATTATGTCATACTTTTTGTAATGCAAATAATAAATAAGTACTAAGAGGAACAAAAAATTCCATTACACTAAGAGGAACAATAAAAAACACATTTATTAATGATAATATATAAAATACAATAACAAATACATAAATTTACAATAACGTTAATAATAACCGTATATATATAACATATAATTTTTTATCAAAGAATTTCTTCTTTACTAATTTTTGAGATATATCTTGAAGGCTGTATGTATATTATAGAATACAAGTAAGTAAATACAGTAAACAAAATTACACGTGTAAAGCATTTAAAAAAAATGATTTTCGTTTGGTAAAAATAAATATTTTATAAAAGTTTTCTATTTACAAAACGTTGACATTATTTATTATAAATAAATCAATAAAACTTCTACATAAATTTAAATTGTAGAACAAAATTAAAACTGAAGTTATGCCATTTGCAAACTAATACACAAAAAAAGCTATTTTAAAAGAGAATTATTTTAAAAAGAGTTTTATGACCATTCATCCTGACAGAAGCGCAAAAATGAGTCTTATACATGATAGCAATTTTTGTTTCCCTCTAAATAGTACTTTGATAAAATTTGATCTTAGTATTCTCGAGTATTGTAATTCAGGCTTTATGACTAAACGATAAGAAAAAATTTTCAGTCAACTTATTATTTCTTTTTATAATGTAACTGAATAATTTCATTTTTTCTTCTTAATTTTGAATGGATTTATGTGATGAATTTATTTTGAAAATCGTTTATTTTTGAACTTACAATAGTAGCAATTTTATAGCAGCTGAAAAAAAGTTGACGCTTTTCATTAAAAATTAATACGTATTAAAAGAACATTAATTTAAAAAATACACACTCTGAAAAGAAGAAGCTAAGAATGATTAAAGAATCAACCACTAAAGAAACTGAGAAAGTCATTGTGCTTTGAATAAGTGATTGTATCATTTTAAAGAGAAAATGTCAACAAAAAAGTTCCACAAGTGGAATATTAGAGTCATTTCTCCAAGCCAGAACACGCCGCTTTGTGGATTTTATTATTCTAGTTCCATGAAAACAGTTCTGGCATGTATAACCTCCACTGTAGTAATTCGGAATATGAACTATGGTAATGTTTTTACAGAACAAAGAAAAAACAAAACTGAATCACGTTACGATAGAAGTGATGAAAATTTGATGATACGAGGAAAAAATATCCTTGAATGATATTTATTAAATAAAAATCCTAAATTTTCGATATATTTTTAAGATATACAGTGATATTCTTAACTCTGTTTTTCATTGAATATTTTCAAACATAAGAATAAAAAAAAAAAATTCAATAACATTTTCATAAAATTTACATAATATATATATAATTGATTCTATAAAATTTTCTAAATTCTCTTATTAATAAAATAAAAAATGAAAAATAAAGAAAAATTTAAATAAAAGTAAAAATTTGATTAAGTAATCATTTAAAATAAAATAATGTAGAGAGAAGCAACATAAGCATAATTTAAAGTCACTATAAAATTTTACAATACATACATGTATGTATACATTTACAATACATACATACATGTATTCTCTTCTGTTTCCTAAAATAAGTTTAGGGATCTATTGATTTTTTTTTTTTCACCCAAAGGGTGGGTAGAGGTCATTTTACAAGTGCTTGAAGCTATAAAATCTACCGGAATAAAAGAGTTCTTAAAAAAATGATGCAATAAATTAAGTAACATCTGATCCAGATAAGCGTAGAAGACGCTTAATCTGCATAAATTTTGCAAAAAATCAAAAAAGACATACATTTATATAAGCGCAATTCATTCTCTTCGGAGAAAAATGAGTGATCACAATATCTTTGGACGTCATAAGATTTAAATCACAGTAAGCTTTTCAGATACATATTTAGATGAGGAGCTTATCACTTCTTGAATCTGAAGAAGATACTTGAAATCAAAATAACGGGAAATATCCAGGCAAGAGCCACAAGGTAGCCATCCCAGATTCCATTGTCCGTGATAGTCCACCCTCGGGACAGGATGGACCTCATAGTATTTGCCATCAGGGTCAAGGGAAGGCAGTAGCTAAGTTTCGTCAAGTAATATGGCATTGCCTCCATTGGCCATATTATGCCTGTAAAAGATTTTAAAAATGCACTTTTTCTCTATAATGTTATTTTTATAATTTATTCACATAACTTATACTCAAATGTTTTCAGTTACTTATTGAATCGAAGAAATAAATGTAAGTTTTCAATACGATTTTTATGCAGATATTTATTTCATCACACATTTAGAACTTGAAAAATATGTGAGCTCACCGTTCTTTCTAACATGTCCTCGGTCTTTTGGCCAATATTGGCAACTTTTCCTACCAAAACCCAAGAATGAAACGTGAAAAAGATCCATTGGAATTTATTTAAAATTTAAGAGAAATTTGCTAATTTGGGAATGTTAAGAGAGTGCGGATTCAATTTGTGAAGGCAGAAAGGTTATCGAAGATTGAGCCATTAGGTCAAGGTTTTACCAGATTGACCATCACAATTAGAACAAATTGTGACCCAGCCTTTGATTTTTCCGATTGGTTATAATTCTAAGAAATAATGAAATTTTTAATATTTTATTAATGATTATTTAATAATTAATGCTAATATTTAGTCAAATTATTTTTACAGTGTTTGTTGGAAAATCGACAAAATCAAAAATAACATGATACAAGAATGAGTGAACTTTCAACCCGGCCCCCCCTTTGAAAATTCAATGTGGAGCTACTGCACTCGAGTAAATAAGCAACTTCCTTAAAATTGGATCGGCGATCAGATTAAGGTAGGATTGACTATTTAATATTAAGATCTGAAATATTATTGGAATTGAAATTAGGCGAGTTAGTTATTGATAGTGGTCCGAGTAATGCTATTTCGGTATTATTTATATTGTGTGTTTTTTCATCGTAGATTCTCTCACATATATTATTATTATCTAATCTGTTAGACGTTTAATTTTAAGTTCTTAATAAAGCCTATTAAACTTCTAGTTCTTTCTGTTAATCCTACATCTCTAGCTCACGCAGATAATCAAAGAAAGGGCACGCGAGGGGGCAATTTTCACAAACATTTCACAATTCTATGTTACTCCAAATTTAAGGAAAGTTTCCCCGTTTCTCTAAAGAAAATATCTGATATAAGTTGACCTGATTTACGAAAAATATTAAGGAATTTAAATTTTGAGCATATTCATAAATAAAATGTGAATTTGCAAAGCATAGTCTCCTTTTTAAGTATTATTTTGAATATGAAAAAGCGACATACACTCATTATATATAAAATATATTTCACAAATCTTGTAAGTATTCGCATATTTATAACTTCCGTTCTCGATATTTTTCTTCTTTATTTTTATCGTACAAAATTTCCGCTGTTCGCAAACCACAAATTCTTTAAACATCAAAAAAAAAATACATCAGAAGAGCCGAAAATAAGGTAGACTAATGGTCGGGTAACTTTTGGAGGAAGAGCCAAATTGCAAGTGAAACAAGATGACTAAGGCTCAAAGAGCATTTACACAAAGATCCATTTTTACAAAGAGTCACACATGTGTGCGCAGAAGGGCCAGGAGTCGTGATCAAAACTACTCTGCTCCAATCAATATATTTTATATGAAAATGAAGCTCTACACAAAGTAACTATTTTCATTCCTGCCCAAACCAATAGCTATAGAAGATATTTTTATTTATGTGGCTCGGTGCTAGAACAACCTTTGTCAAAATAGAATGTTAGGAAGAGGATGATGAAAAAAAAATGTTCTTACCAATATTACCATAAGACCTTTATTCTGAGATTTCATATTTACACTAATAATTAGAATTGTATTTAATTGTTCCGGCATATTAAAGTCGTTTCAACTCATTTTAAGTGACACTTAAGCATATTACTAAACACTGAAAGTGTTTTTATTACTAATATTAGGAGTTTATATGTATATATCTTGCTCACATTCACAATAGTGCTCTCTAACTCAAAAACTGAATGCAAAATAAGCCAACGTTATTAGAAATCATTTAGAGGAGTGTCTTCCCATTCTGGTATTTATATCAATAAATGAGATTTTTGCTGCTTTACAACTAATTTTAATGTTTCCTCTGATTGTTAATACACTTTGTCAATGAAAACAATTTAATACATAAATTTTAAAGCCATTCAAATGTTTAATTGTAGACGTAAATAGAGTAAATCTTTTCAATAGATAATTATAAAGGGAAACAACAATTTTTAGTAGATATAATTATTTTTTAACAATTCATTATAGATAGAATTCTGAACAGCCGTAGTAGACGATGAATCTCACTCGCTTTGTTTGGGAAAATAGAAGTTGAAAATGGATTATTTTCATATCAAAATAATTTCTTTCTATCAAGTTTATTCTTCGAAATACAATCTTATATTCATGTGCTTTTGTATACTTTATGTATTAATTTATTTATGAATTTTGATAAACGTTTTTTATGCTCACGAGATTACAATTATACTATATAAGCTTTTTTTAAAAGCTACAATTTAAATGCCTAATTACACTTTTGTATCAATATAATTGCAAAAATATATTCAATAGTATAAAATTGATTCAAGGAAAAATTGTACAACAAATATTCTAAAAATTACAAAAGAAATTCATTGATGATATATTAATAACTCTGTCCAAATGTCTGTTGCTCTTTAAATGGTTGAAAATGTAATAGTACTTCGATATTACATCGAGAAGCAAAAATTGTTAATTTAAAATTTTTGCACAAAAAAACTCCAACTAAAGTATTTGGATTATTTTGAAACATCAATTAATAATCTTTATTCTATCATCATTTCCATAATACGAAGATAATGCTTTTAAAGATATAATTTAGATTATGTCTTGGATTGCGTAAATTTTACGTAATTATTATTTTTAATTATTATTATTTTGATAAATTTATACTTAACGAAAAAATTTCATTAAAACTTTTACCTTTCAAAATTATTAATTGATCTATTGGCAATAAATCTTCGGTAAACTTATCAAGGAGCATAATTTTACATTTTTTTTTAAAAAATGTAATAAAAAAATTTAAAGTTATGAACATTTGTAAAATTGTGTGTATCTGGCCATGCCTTTTATAAAAAATTTTATTATAATTTTATAATTAATTAAAAGCAATATTCTTGATTTTACAGAACGAAAAAAAATTATACGAAAATAATTAAATTTTCCGTAGAGAGGCAATGTGATTCATAAGTTTTATTTATTATTAAAGATAATTATTATAAAATTAAAATGCTAATATTTAATGTTCATGTAACTCACACTATAAAACAATTATTTTATTATTTAATTATCAGAAAACTAAAGTACTGATAATTTAAAAACAAGTTTCAAACTTACCACTGAGTAGCAAATTTGGATAGAAAGATCCCATTGCAATCATCATGGCAATATTTTCATCATTTACAATAGATGATATAAAGAGCCCTTTAAGAAAATGATGCAACATTAAGAAATTAATTTCTCAAAAATAAGGAACTCGATAACAAATAATTGTGTTATGAATCAAGTTTATAAATTTTTCAAAAGCTTAAAGATTTTTTACTGCAATATTGTTCAGCTTCCCTTATATCATTACGTATAATGATTGTATTTCCACGTTTCATTTAAATTGTGGTATTTAATAGTTTCTTCTTTTTATTTACATACAAACCAAAATCTTATTATAATCTGTAAAAAAAAACTAAAAATGAAAATAAATTGACTAAAAGATTGTTTTAATTCATTAAATAATAACTAAAGTTATAAATAGCAAAAATAGTAGTTTGATTAGTATTTGGCGCCAACTTAAACGTAAGTTTTCGTGTTTTTGTTCAAAGAATTTATAAAATTTTTAATAATATCTTATTATATAATAATGATGTACAATTAGGTGGCGTTATATAAAATAGATTAACTTTAAAATCCATTTCTATCATATTTTAAATTTTTGAAAATAGTTTATCTAGTTAATGTTAAGGATTTTCTTTTTTCCCGATACACCTATGATCCTATTTAGACATATTAGTGTGCCAATACACAAAACTCACTACACAACAAACTATCAAGTTATTTAATTTTTTATATTTTCTTTACTTCATTTGATGAAATTATTGAGTTAATTTATTTCAATGGAGCCTTTTTAATAAAATAATGATCCCAAAAATTTTTTTTTAAAAACCCGAAACCGGCAAATATTTTAAAAAATTCCTTTCGGCTAAAAGCTCTTTTAGAACAAAAAAAAATGATCGAAACGGGTCAAGTTACGTCGGGTATAAAAATGTGAGATTTAAAAATAAAAATAAAAAATGCGTATGAAAAAATTACACTTCTAAATAGGTCGAAATACTGTTTATTTAAAAGAAAAGACATTGCTGCTGTAGTTCAAAATGTACTTTTTTTCCCCCTTTGGGAAAATCCTCGAATAACCCAAATTCATAGAAAAGAGCATTGCATGCATACATTTCAGGTTCCTTCGTAAATGGGAGGAAAGGGGGGTCCCTTATAGGGTATACAAAAATTAAAAATTCACGAAAGTATAGGTGCCTTTAAACCCCTTTTTACGGTAATAATAATTTGTTTGCAATACAATTAAAATTACATAATGCATAAATTTTCACCTATTTTTTTTCTGCACGAAATATAAACTATCTAACAAATTCCTGCTTATGGAAATTTTTTAAAAAGAAATATTTAACATAAGAAATCAATATTAGCATTATTATCACAAAAAAAGTTTTTTATAAATTAAAATTTTAAAAACTAATTCAAGAAATATGAGGTACAATTTTATGAGAAAAACTATTCATTTTATTTGTGAATAAATGATTGGATGAAAAAATTTATTATGTGAATTTTTTTTATATCGTTTCCTTGGGATTTCAAAGTAATGTATGTGATCAAACTTAATTCTAAAAAAAAAATAATTCATTTTTTAATCCTCCAAACCGGTTCTCTATTATAAGGCACGAAAAACTGCAATGACATTAAAATAGATTTTTTAAACGCGAAATTTTAAAAGGAATAAAATCTTTTCAAAAATACTATTCATAAAACCCCCTGCGACTCACAAACAGAAGATTAAGAATCTTTTTTTGCGGTAAGCCTATTTATAACTCAATTACTAACTCCATTACAGCTCAGAGTTCAAGAATCATGCAAAAGCAACTTCATTCCCGAAACGCAGTTGCGTGACTTTTCAGTGTGAAATCCCTCAGTTTGAGAACTGCAAATTTATTTCTAGCATAAGGGTTAGCATGTCTCGTTTTGTATTCTTAATGCGCTGGTGGCAAATATAACACGATTAAAGTGGCGTTGACCGTTAAAGCGGTGGCTGTATACACAAAAACTGAATTGCTTATTTAGAACCGTTATCGAACACGATAACTTGACTCATGATTCATCTGCTGTTAGCAGGAGAAAAGTTCATAAGCTTTATTGTTCATTGGTATTATGACTCTACTGTTTAGTTCCTGTTTATCTAAGTTTCTGTCCAATGCTTGCTTGCCCTAAATAAATGCAATAAGTGAGATTTTCCACTGGGATTGACAAGTTTATATAGAAATTTGGGAAACATTTTCTTAGAAGTATTTATTATAAAAACATGTCATATTTGTGATGAAGAAATGTAGTAAAAATGTTAAAAATAATCAAAAAGTTGTTCTTTTTTTTCTATAAAGGGGCTGCATATTGGTATTTCTACTTTTGCAGACCTAGTTCATTCCCCAGGAGCAGGTATCACTTTTTAGTGCGGCACTATTTAAGGATACAAATTCCCGGGAAAGAAATTTTTGACGCTCGTTTCTTCCCCGGGGGAGGCACCTGAGCTCTGCGGGGAAAAATTTTTTCCGAAAAAATTTTGCCGAGAGCATCAAGAAAAGAACACCGGGATTTTTTTCCGCCGTATAATCCGCTAGCCGCAATCGTTTTTTCGCATCGGAAACCCACCGACTTGGGCGGGTCAAACCTAAAAACCGGGTACAGAAGGCCAGCGAAAAACCAACTACGCCCCCCAGCCCTTTTTACTACTATACAGTGCACCCAGTCGGCAGTATAATAATCAAAAAGGTTAGAAAATGTGCATACGAATTTTATTTCTATTTCATAAGGAAAACTATATTATATATAGCGGCCCCCAAAACAAAGGGCTATTGGTGACGGTAATTGAACCTATCAAGGACGAAAGTGATACATGGCTCCCTCCCTCCCCCTCTACAAACAACCACATCGACGGGGTGTGTGCCGAAATATTGGCCGTGCGAGGGCGCTGCTGTGCGCACCTTAGTATCAAAAATGTAAATTTTGTTAGTGTGTAACTTGATTTGTAGAATGTAAGCCGCATCACGGCAAATTCGTCTCATTAAACATTACTATATTTAAAATGTGTCGTGAATGAGTAATGTGGACTGTCTAACTAATCTGTAGGGATACACACTCATTCACTTCAATATTTAGGAACCTTCACTTCATTTATATTTTGGATATGCTTTCGAGCTCGATAGATGTAACGTGTAAACGTGTATCACCCGCCTCTACACGGTGGGTCTTTCGTAGCACCAGAACTCGAGCCCTTGATACGCTGGCCACGAGTTCATGATCATGACCACCAGGTTTCAGCGGTCATAGGAATATGGCTGAAGTTACAGATCTTGAGTCTTTCAGAAGCTCTGAAAGTCGATAAATATACCTTTTAATACAAATAAACTTAAAAAATTAAAAATAAATATATATCTAACCATCCAGAAAAATATTCAAATCATAAGTAATTGAGATAAAACTTAAAAGTGTGTGAATGGGATAATATATATTAATCTTTGATATCCGTTGGGTTCTTAAATATGAATGGATTTTTTTTAAGTGTAGGAAAACGAAGAAATTTGTTTCCGAGAGATTATTAATTTTGCGTAATAGTTTTCTTCTTTTTTCAGTTTACTTTAAAGTTTCTGATTATCACAAAGCAATTATTCAACTACTACAAAAGATTTTAATTTAAGAAATCAGGATTTTATTATTGAAGAACATTTAAAAATTTACTTTAAAAGGAACTGGTTTTTTTTTAAATTGTAATATTTTGTGTTTAATATCATAACAGATGTGTAAGATTAGCTTTTAAGAATAAAACGTTGCCCACAGTGAAGTCTATTTTGGGACTATTATTTTTTAAAAAGTGATAGCTATTCTTATACGTTTTATCTTCATAAATATGCTCTAGCGCTACCATTGTTTCAACAAAGGTTCCAAAGTTAAAAGAAAATATAGGATTCTTTAGAAATCAACTTATACTCTATTTTAAATCTAAATTCGCAGGCTGGGTGGCGTAGTTAGTTTGTCGCTGGCCTTGTACGCTTAAGGCTATGGGTTCGACCCCGACTCAAGTCGGTGGATTTTCATGATGCATTAAACCGACAGCGTCCAAGTAGTATGATTATGAAGCATATAAAAGGTCCCTAGAGGGCCTGTTGGTCTTGGGTGCTCTCCTAGAACAAGTTCGCCTATCGTCAGAGCTCAGGTGCCTCCCTCTAGGGAGAAAGCTGGGCGTCAAAATTACTTGCGGCAATCGGTATCGCCTATATGGTACTGTTCTAAAAAGTCGTACCAGCTCCTGGGGAATGTACGAGGTCTGCAATGGTAAAAATACCAATCAGCAGCCTCATTGAAAAAAAATCCGAAAACTTTTGTCTAAAAATGTGTTATTTATCTATTACTATATGAGAACCACATAAAATTATAATGAAAATAAAAGCATAAAGGGGAAAAAAACAGAATAAATTAAGTTTTTTCTTTTATTGTAATACTATAGCATTATTTTAATAATTAACTCCCTTACGCTGTATTAATTATTTCTAATTCTCTCTTATTTTTTAAAGGATTAGTTGATTGGTTTTTTTTATTTATTTATAATCATCGTTATTTAAATAGCTTAAAAAATTTTAATGAAAAATTCTACATACGTTTTTTTATACATATAAAAAGGGCATGAATTAAAAGTATTGCAATTCGGTTTTATTCTATCATTTTCAATTGTGAAAAATGAATGGGTCAAATTACAATTTGTTATTCATCACGTTTTAAAATATTAAGTACAAGATAGAAGGCAAGTAAAGGAATTTCGATAAACGTTTTGCTATGCCTAAACCTCTTAATAAAAGGGAAATAAACGTTGTGGTAAATTTTGAGATTTCAAACTGAATTTCGCTTGAAAGTAACCAATATGTTATGATATTACAATCTCTTTTATATTTTGTATTCACCTACCGTACGACATTCCTTCCAGCCCCACGAGCAGAACTGCGACGATAACCCATATCAGTGGTCCCCGATATGGAATACTAAACGCCTGGAATGTAAAGAAAAGTACTAGAGCCACTTGCACCAACATCACCAGGAACAGGGTGAAGAGTATAGAAAATATCACCTCCCAAGAACGAACACCTGGAACAACAATATCGATTTGTATGAAATCATATATATTCAAAAAGAGTATTTAAGTCATCCATTGATTTACTACAGGAACTATTATGCCAAATACATGTTTATATTACTTTTGCCTTATTATGCATCAATATTTTTCATGTGAGCTTTCTTTTTTTCAATTCCTACACTATTAGCTCGCACTGTCTATATATTTATATATTTGTATATTTATTTATTTATTTACATTTTAAAGCACTGAATTGAGCTGAAATTTTATATACAGGATCATTTTGGATGACAATACAATAATTTAATTATAATTAATAAAAATTAATTGATTAAAACGAATTATTTAAAGAATTACAAATACAGCCACGTTGGTGACATAGAGACCCTTTTGGCGACTTGTGTCAAAACTTGAAAAGGTTTTTTCTCACGTGTTAAAGCATTCAGTTGGACTGAAATTAAAAGGACAATACGATACTTTAATGATAATTAAAAAATTAATTACCACTTAATGTTATGATTCTGTCCTATGTATATACATATTTATATTAATTGTAACTATTAAATAAAAAGTAGCTAAAATAAAAATTTTTCTTTGTTGATCTAAGTAGGAATTGACTTAATTTTTTTTTATATTATTTGCTTTAAAATTTCGTCTGGTGCGCAATTTTAAAATCCAGTTTTGATACAAACAATTTTTTCTCTACCAAATACAGCGTAAAACATTTTATTTTCATTAAACTTCTATCAAACTATTCCAAAACGAGAATATTACAATAATGTTTAGCTTTTAAGAGATAGCAGACGATAATATTTTGACATTATGTGGAACGTGACATTATGTACATGATTGTTTTGGATGACAATACGATATTTTAATGATAATTAATAAAAATTAATTACCACTTAATGTTGTGATTCTGTCATATGTATATACATATTTATATATTAATTGTAACTATTTAATAAAAAGTAACTACAATAAAATTTTTCTTTGTTGATTTAAGTAAGAATTGACTTAAATTTTTTTATATATTACTTGTTTTTGTTCAAATTTATCGGGTATTTAGAATCTCGAATGTAATAATAAAACTTAAAATAATTAAAATAATCTTTTTCAAATACAGAATAATTAATTTTTCCATTTCTAATGAAAATTTATATTTTCTTGCCTTTAATCTCAGACAATAAAAGTTCTTTGAAGCATTTTTGACGATTCAGATACTCAAATAAATATAATTAAAAGGTCCACAAAATACGCCCAAAAATTGACAAAAAAAAGAATGATTGTGTAAAAATATTTTTTATATTTTTAGATATTTTTAATTGTAATTTGATAAATGTAGTGACAGAGACGTATCCGTGGGCACCTGAGTTACGAAAACTCTTAAGCCCGTTTCTTAAGCTCATACAGTTCGTGAAAAACTTTGACTTTTCATTTAATGTTAAAAGTTTTAAATAAATAAGTGAAAAATTTAAAAATGGCGTGTTCATGAATTTAAAATGATGATTACGGAAAAGAAAAAACAAATTTTAAAGTATCATAACCAATCTATGGGAATTGCACAATATGTTTTAACATGTTTACGGAAATAATTGTTAGCATACAAGACTTTAGAATTTTGATAATGATGCATTAGCAAAAGGTATATTTTAAAGTCATCCATTCATGGTATACACTAAAGCTTTATTTTGAGAAAGGCTTCGATGTTAGTTAAATATATATTTTTATCAAAAAAATAAAACTCGGAATATCATACAGTGTTACACTTGTTCAAATTGTAGTTTCAAGTAATTGTAATGATAAAAATGATATTAAATGAAAATTAAAATTGTATAAGAATAGAAAATTAAAATTTCCATTTATTTGAAAAATCAAGTTAGATAAAAAAAAGTGTCACTATAGTTTCAGTTGTTCATTATGCAAGATGTATTTATTCTGTGATATGATTTTTCAGGTTTACATTTGTTTATTTCGCTTAATACTGACCAAAGTTGATGGATCTGAATTTCTTATTCTAGGGAAATAATTTTAAATCATGAATTGTTACTTATCATATGAGCTCTTTGTTATTTGCAGTGCCACCACCAATGAAGAGCTTCACACATATAATTTAAGGAAATATTAAAAACAAAAACTGAGACCAAAAGCATTATATAATTTGAATAACATATTAAAATGTAAATATTGTGGATTTTTTTTGTATTTGTTTATATATTTCGTCTAAAATCAAAACATATTACAACGTGAAAAACACGTTGTCTCTCGCGAAATGGATTTTTATTTATTTATTTTTCTTTTCACTTATTCTTCTTTTCACTTCCTCTTTCAATCGATAAACAAAATCACTGTGAAAATCATATTTGTTCATACACATCAATGAACTTAAAAATTATTAACTGAACTCAAACTTAAACTTTTAAAATCATTAATTGAAAGCATTTCTTTATTTTTCACTTTCTTCTTATCATTGTTTTCACTGTCTGCAATTTTTTATAACAGTGTTTTAGTTGTTTATGTATTGTTTCAATAGATATCGAAAAAATTTCAGTAGAAAGTGAAATCTGAGATAGTTAATATCGCAAGTAAATATTCTAGAACAGCTAGTTTATTTCGTAGTTATTCAGTTATATATTTTTTGATACCTGATTACAATCGAGTGTTTAATTGTCCTTGTAATCAATAAAATATTATTGCGAATACAAGTTTAAATTTATAGAACAAAAATTTGTGTTTTTTGCATTTTCAAACTGCATATATACATAATTTTTATTTTATTACTAATTTTTTTAAATTCTATTTTACTAAAACTCATTCTACTATTAAATTCTTTAAAATTGTTTTATTCTCGGGTTGTAAGCCCTTATGTTTTGGTTATGAGTTCTTTATGCAATCTAGCAGTCACCTTACGTCTCTATTTCTGTTTAAAGCTCTGAATGTGTAAAATATACGTGTATATTTACAATCCAATTGTCTAAAATATCAAAAAAAAAAAAAAAGAGTTATTGTGTCTCATGCTGTTTTATAAATTATAACGCTTGTAACTAATAAGACAAAATCTACATTAAAGTTATATTATATTCTAGAAAAGTACTATGTATAATGATTAATTTATTAATTGTTCAAACAAGATTTTAAATAAGAGATTTTGAAAAGTAATTACATAAACAAATTGATTAAACAGATTTAGGAGATAATGATAAGTTTAAGTTTTAATCTTTAGATCAAAGCGCAAAATTGTTACCAAATTACAAATACAATTTGAGGAAACAAATATGCTAGAACCTAAATTGGTTACAGCGCAAATTATTATGTGTTTTATATAGGTACTAGTTGCATCTCTACGACTTGAACGAGCCTTTTTGAGTATATAAGTATTTTTACAGTTAAAATTGCCCTTCCGTTCTTGTCAACAGCATTTTTTGGTCATTTTTATATTTATTTAATTTAAAATTGTCTTTTTTCGACATTTTTAATTTTTTTTGTCTGTTTCATTTTTAGGCTGAAAGAGGAGGGAGAGGAGAACCTTACTGGCCCTCCAAATGAGAGTAAATGCTTAATTTGGGGATGTCTAAAATTTTAAATGATATTCATTTGTTATTTTTAGGGCTTGGTTTTTATGTTAAAACTTCTAAATTTCATACATCGATAACAAAAATGGTAATTTTTAAATAAAAAGTATTAGGAAAAGATTGCATAAATAAAACCTCGAAAAAAGACTATTAGAAAAAAAAAACCTCATAAGCACAGATAAAAAAAAATTAGAATTCAGTTTTTAAACAAATTTTTCAAGCATCGTCCAAACATGAATAAAGAAAAATTGTTAATTTAATATTTTAAATTATTGGGTCTAAAACAGAAATGGATGCACTTCTTCAGGATGTAAGTTCGATTCATCCCAGCAATGAGAAAGAGAAACAGAGCGATTAGAACATTTTGTCCGTGAAAAAAGAGTCAGATTGGCTCTTTTGGAAAAAGTCACAAAAAATAATAAATATTGTTATTTTGTAACTCTTAAAATTTATTCCGTGTCCTGGCGAAATAAATGGTTTGTTTTATTCCGGATTTATTTTTTGCCAGATTTCGGTACGAAAAAAGTGGGTGGTCTTAAAAATGACAGATTTTTTTTTATATCTTTTCCCCTGTTGTCCTTCGAAGTCTTTACGCAATAGATGGTATTGCAGGATAGGCTAATCATTCATATTTAAGTTTTTAATTAATATATTTTTAAGTAATAAAAATTTCAGAACTTAAATGGTCAAAATGGATTTCTCAGATTATTCGGTGAGTATCTGCGTTCAGCAGTACGTGAAAAGATATCCTCACATAAACAGAAAGATAGATACATTTGTTTACTCTTAAAATAAAATAATAGAGATCTTTCTGAAAATGTGTGGGATTTTGATACGAATGAATTACAATTTTATAGATCAGCAATAAAGAAAAATCTTTTACAAAAACTACTTTTTGAGAGTTTTTTATTTTTCGTAAATTTATTTCCAATGAAAAAAAAAAGTAATTTGTCTTGAAGGAAAAGTTTTATTGAAAACTCTTACAAAACATAAAATATGCAAAAATATCGATATTGTTATTAAACCATGCAAAAGCAATCTGATTTAATCATATAATATTATGGGAAGATCATACAAAAAGTTCAATTTGCTGCTTATTAACTGACTACTTTAGAAACAATTTTTTTCTGTGAATAAAAACCCGAAATATTCTAACAACAAACCTTCTTTAATCCTTTAGCTGAGTAATGTAGAAATCTAGTTTTTCCCAGATGTTATCATACCACTCAGATAAGAAAGAGAAACAGATAAGAATAAAATGGCTCTTCGATATGTTTCAGCACTTAAAGAAGGTCAGTTTTTTACTGTGGTTTTGCTATCATATCTCAAAATCAGACTTAAATAGGTTCGTTCATTCTAAGCTCTTGACTTCATTCAATAGTTTGTATCTTCTCTCGCGTGTGCTACTCTAACCAAGGTTGACGGACAACGAGAGACTAGAAAGAACTTGGCCTTAACATCTTTTGCAACCAGTCATTCAAATAGCTATGGCTCTATGAGCATCGTAAAAGCGGAAAAAATGCAATTACCCAACAATATTCTACCACCAGTATGCTTTAAGTGAGCTTAAAGCATGAAATGAAATATGCATGTTTACAGAAATCAAGATTTCTGCACTTAAACAAGGAAAACTGTCTTTTTCATCATTTTATTATTATTTTTTTCTGTCTCATTCAAAAGACTTTTTTGTATTTTTTGATCAGATGAATTTCCTAGACAGATTTTCAGTTTTTTGTTGCAAGATTTATTTCCTTCTCAGAAAAAAACTCTAATAGAAAAATGTAGCACAGACAGTATCTTTATAAAAATTCGTCGAATAAAACATATAAGAAACAATAAAAATTTCTAAAGACATAAACTTTTAAAATGCAGATAAGTGGTAGTTAGATGTGTGCTATTCATTATGTTATTTTCCTTTTGTACACAATGTTTTAAATATAGTTAATTAACTTAGATTTGATTGTTAATCATGTAGAAATAATATAAAAAATATCTATAAAATTACTTGTAGTGATTTAAAAGCCAAACCATTTAAAGAAAAGTATACATTTCAAAAAAGATGCATCATTAAGCTAACTTAATAATTATATTACAAAAGGAAAAGATTTAATCTTTAGCTATATTGTGTTATAAAAACTATGTCATCTCCCCAAAATGTAAGATTCATACATAAATTACAAAAAAGTTAATTTGAAAACCAATTTTAATTTTTTTTTCTTGAGTGCATTCTTTTTTATCTCGCCAATAATGATCGAACTAACTGTTATAAAAGATTTCAGAAGCTCATTACATATTTCTTATTTCAGGCTCTGTGCAATACTTAAGTATATTTTTAAATTATGTAAAATTTCAGGGCAATAAAAATTAGAGGCTTTCTTTTTATTAGAAATTATGGAAACATGCACAATTGTATTCAATTAAAGTTATTACAATAATTAACGTGATGTTTAAAATCCCTTGAGTACTGACTTAGAATATGAGAAATATTTTTCTCACAGCCTATTATGTGTGATAACGCTTCATAAAAATTAATTCTAAAATTATAGTAAAATTTGAGAAGAAATTTAACACCATTCTGGTTTAAACATTCCATGACTAAGGGAAATATTTCTCCCCATTTTTAAACTGGTGAGTATCGTATTTAATTTCTATTAAATACGATTCTTAACTGCGTTTTTTATACAGAATGTCAAAATAAAACGTATTCCGAGCACAATTACGTAAGCTGAAATGTTTAGGGGGGAAAAAAGAAAGAAAATGAACTGTCAATTGGCGGCAATGATAAAAACATTCACGATCTGTCTCTGCTATTATTTCAGTTTACTGTGTCGTGTTATGGTATATTACTGTGTTTTCTCAAATGTTTTATGTTATTCTATAAATATAATTTTGTGCAATATATATAATAAAGTATAATTTAACAAATGAAAACAAATACCTTATAATGACAAATAGTTCTATGGGAATAATTTTATTTTATTCCCATGAAATTCCAAAAGACTATACATTGTTATGTATTTTTCTTATGGTTTTTATTTATATTTTACGTCAAAACCAATTAAAATAAACAGTTGTATTCTAATGTTTACTCTTATCAACTTTATAGTCCTGTTAGGGTTAATTGGCTGTGCCTAATTGAATATCAGAAAGAGAATCATAAGTAAACCTAAGCATATAAACAGTATTTTATATTCTACACTTTCAAATGAAGAAAAGGTAAAAAATTTTAAAAAAATAAAAATATTTCTTTTCAAATTAAAAAAAATAACAAGTGTTTCACTCAAAAAGAAATCTCAAAGAAGCTATGGTAAATCAATTTTATTGGCGAATGTAAAATTTTAAAAAAAAATTATATTCCCTAACTCTTTTTTTCGTTTTAAAAATATGGTAATGATATTTTTTTAACATGGATCTTAGTTTTATATATACAAAATTATCGGAACTTTTATATAAAGAAGTCACGAATATGCCAGAAGACTTGCGTCTGTATATTTATTTGAATACAATGGCTATAAACAAACAATTGAAATTTCTCTTTTTCGGTAGTTTTGAAAAGCAAAAAGTAGCCAAAAGATTAAACTTGAACTCTAAACAAAGGAACTGTCTGTCAACCTTCTAAGTTAATATCAGAGAAACGATGCTTAAAGAGTAAAACAATAACAAAAATCCAGTGCTTTTATTTTCATTAGAAATTCCGTAAAAGATAAGATTATATATCAGTTTTTCCAGAAACTGTGCAATGAGGTGATAGATTAATCAACTGTTACGATCTTTAAATGAAAAGATAAACTTTCCGTTCTTTCTGTTCTGTTCTTCAAGAATCACATCAAATCGACAATAAACATTATATTTATATTTCATTGAGATTATTGTTATATTATTATATTATCGTATATTTTTGAGTCTAGTTGCCTCAATATTATTTATAAGAGAGAAAAAACTTTCAGTGCAAACAATAAAGTAAGAAGGACGAGCATGGACTTATTTGTAGCCAAATAAATGTTTATATATATCGGAGTTATAAAAGATCTCTAAAAATATTTCAATGATTTAAAGATACTTTATCAGTAGCAATTTAGAAATGAAATACTAGAAGCTACTAGCAATTTTATCAATTCGATCAATATTTTATGAAATAGTTGATTGATAATTTTGTTAAAATGAGAAGTGTTCCTCGATTCGAATTCTCTTTTTATTTACCAGTAGCACATAAAAAAAATCAATATAGTTGATGAAATTGTTACATACTGAACACTTTGATACTTAATTAAGCCAAATAAGAACGTAGAGGCATTTAAAAATTTTGAGCGTGGTAACTTACCAGCGATCCAAGACCTGTCTAATAACCCTTCTTTCTTTTCAATAATGACAGACATTGCTGTCAGACCAACGGCCATCATGTAAGTGATACTGAAAAATAACGAATTGTTAAATTGTTAAAATGTAAGAAGTTTCATAAAAACTAAGAGATTCAAAAGATATTCATTCCGTACACAAAAAATATTTCATAATACCTAGAGTATTGAATATATAGGATTATTCACGCGCGTAATTCCTCCGGGGTTCCGGAGCGCTGTAGTAAAAACTTAGACGAATACAGCAAAGAAGAACATATGAAAGAATAAAGAAAAAGATCAAGTTTTATTTACATATTTTACAGGAAATAGGAACCCTTGTTCACAAGGCATATACATCAATGCGATATTCCAGTTCCTGCCACATTCTACTCAACATGATTCTATCAACGTTATTGACAGCATTTGTTATCTTTTCCTCGCCATCCGTGTTTTCCGAAAACATGGTCTTTTGCATAAAACCCAAGTTTTCGTACCCTCTTTGCTACGTGATGTAGCAGAACCACATGAAAGGATAACTCGTGATGTCAATAATGTTGATAGTACCATATTGAGTAGAGTGAGACAACTGGACTATCGCATTGTTGTATGCCGTGTAATTAAAGATTCACATATATGTATTTTTTCTTTATTTCTAATGGTCTGCGGATTGGTGTTTTACCATTTCAGACCTAGTACACATTCCCCGAAAGCTGGTATTCCTTTTTAGAGCGGCACCATATAGGCGGATACCAATCGCCATAGGTAATTTATATACCCAGTTTCCTCCCTAGAGGGAGGCACATGAACTCTGACGAGGCGAATCTGTGCTAGGATTTAATTTTACCGAGAGCACCAAAGCCAAATAGACACTCTAGGAATCTTTTACATGCCATATAATTAATCATATGACATGGCCGCTGTCGATTTTCTGCATCAGGAAAATCCACCGACTTGAACCGGGATCGAACCCGGAACATTAGTTGCAGAAGGACAGCGACAAACCATAAGGGGCACCCAGCCGGCAGGTTCACATGTATAACACCTGTAAAATATGTAAATATAACTTGAATTTTTCTGTATTCTTTCATACGTTCTTTTTGCTGTATTCATCTTAGTTTTTTATTTTTTTATTTTTGCTACGGGTCTTCGAAACCATGGAGGGAATTAAGAGTATGACACAAGTAATCATTTCGCTATGCTTCATTCTATTTTGATGCCTTTTTAAGTGGACAGTTTTTTTCCTTCTTCATAAGTTTCAAGTACAATCTATTTCCGAGATTTTATAAAGCACATTTTCTTTTCTTTTCTTTTTTGTCCTCTTAAAAGCGAGTTTTAAATGTGATCAATGTCATTATTTAACTAATCAAACCTTGATTTGTGAAAGTAATATTATTTCACCAACTTGATGTAGCCAATCGAGTTTTTAAAATTTAGCTTATGTAGTTATATTGCAGAAACTAAGTTATCATTTTTAAGCTTTTAAGTTTCTACATTGTTTCTTACTACTCGAGAAAAGTTTAAACATTCTTGTTAGAGTGAAAAAAATGTCACACTTATCAGAAATCTTTTAATAAAGATAACACCTTAAACATTACTAAGCAATTAAGACAAAGTATTATATAAAAATACAAAAGTTATCTCACCCTAATATCATTCCTGGAGCCATAAATTCTGTGAAATTTGGGTCAAGTGTTCCATATATTGGATTTTCGAGCTAAAATACAAAAATATATAATTACAAAAATAAAATGAAAAATATACTAAATAGGTACTTTATAAAAAAATATATCAAAATAATTAATACACTGACGCGTTTGGTACCTTTGATACCGCTAATTGTAGTTTCGGAAACTGCATCAGACGAGTTTCCTTTTTGGATATAACTATTCATTTTTAAAAAGGCTTTATTATTCAATAAAAATTACTGATATTTTTTTGTTTTATAATGTTTAATAATTTTACTTCCAATTTCAATATTTTCGTCTAAAAGAGACGATGGAAAAAATGATAACGAATACCCTTCTTGAAACAATAAAATTCCTTACAACCAACGTGGAAAAAATGTTAAGAGTATTGCTTTGTTGCAGTAAAGAAAGAAAGTAGCAAATTATTAAACATAATTATTTTTCCAAAATTATTTAGACCATTAATGCTAAGTTTAGAAATTTTTCAAAATAATACCATGAAAAATATTATTAGAAATTTATTTTAAATAAACATTCGTACTTTAATTGAATAAAGCATGGTTCTGTTTTGTACAGTTTTTTTAAATAATTAAATCTTAAAATTGTGTCTTTAATTTGATAAAAAAAAAATTTTAAGTTATCCGACTACGTTTGGAACCATGATTTTAAAAAGGTGCATAAATGGATAATGTTCATGATAATTAGAATTAGAATTCATTAGATTAGGATTCTAATTCTAATAACTTGAACATAAATGTACTTTAAATACGCTTAACTTGTGTTTTCATTCTCATAAGGCCACATTAAAAGTATAATAATTTAATTCTATTTTATAAATAATAATTTATTCTTTAATTTTTAGATATTTCCTTTCAGGAATCAAAACCTATTGTTATTTACGAAACAAAGGGAAAAATTGCCTTTCAACATTTGTAAATAATTTCAAATATGATAAAATTTTCTAATTTAATAAATATAAATTTCGTTGATTAAAAATACAAAAAGTTGCTAAATGTGTAAGGTTTTTCGATAGCAGAAAAGAGAAACATTTAACATTCAAATAATCCTCTACAACAGATTTTCAAATTAAGGTGTCTGCGACGACAATGATGACAAAGCAATTGTAGTGAATAAATTAAAATGCAAATTCACAAAAATAAATTTTGTAACAAACCAGACACACACACACCTGGCAAGCGTTCCTGAAAACTGGCAGTCGAGATGTAGCTGTAAAACCATCAATATCGGAATCATCCTACGTTCCCGTTTAATAACTTTTCTTGAGTTCTCTCTATCTGTTATTAGTTTCGTAAATAGCTTAAGTGTTCCTTTTTTCTTTGTACGTATAAATATTCAATTTCTTAAATGTTTTTCTTTGTGCACTTCTAAATACCCTTCTAAAAATTGTCAAAGATTTTTAGCACCTGACTTTCCACAATTTTTAATAAATTTCCAATCACATTCAATCTCATTTAAAAGCTTTTAAAGATTTTTCGGACACATAAATGAATGAGAATCTCCAATAATTCTACTGGAACTAGTTTAATTAGATTCGTGCAAATAAGATTTTTGGAAATGAAATTTTGAACTACTTGATTGTTAAAGTAAACAAATCTGCACTGAAAATGGACTGCATATAAGTAAAATCAAGTAAGTTTCATCTAAATTTTCTTATAGCTCTTTGGAATGGGTTATCTCATTAATTCATTTTTAACCTTCAAATTTGCTTATTCATTGATTTTAAAGGTTTTTTTTTTTTAATATTTCAGCATATATTTATAACAACTTGTATTTTCAACAATAACGCCAAATTGAATTTATTAAAGTAAGCTGATAGGTTGCATTCTTAAATTAATTTGAATGTGAATCAATGAACTGAAATTAATTTAATAAAACGGCATGTTACAAAAGGTATTTTACCTTTACTGGTGGTGATGCAATCGCAGAACTCCAACCATATTGAACCAAAGTACTTCGGGAAAACTTAAGGAATCCTTCCAAAATTCTTGTATAAAGAGTTGCAGTTATCTGTTGATCTATCGAAAGAAACGGAATAACTGTTAGCAATATCAGAAAAGTTATCTTCAAACAGAACAATTTAATCAAGATTTCTTGTAACAACTTAACTAAAATTTATTTTCAATTTATGCGACTTTCATCAAAATTGTACAGCTTTAGGTATAGTTTATTCAACTTCCTTTATTATTTGGGCTATTGAAGAAAGAAAATAAAAGATTTAATGTTCTTCCTAAAAATAATTGAAATCAGATATTCCCCATTTATTATTATTTTTTTTCGCTAAGCCCCCTTGACTAAAAACCTAAAATGTAACGAACCCCAATATTAGGATTTATTATTATCAACGTAAGTTAGTTTTGTGTATTTGAGTATTGATACTCCTTGAGTTACAGTATACTTTTTGAAAGGCCCTCCTCACACCCCCGAGACCGCGGTAACAGGGTGGTCAAGGTCGTGAACTCGTGACCAGCGTAATAGAGTCGTGTGTTCCAGCCCTATATCCACTGAATAGCCGGCGTATACAGGAGAGATGATGCTTGTTAAATCATAAGAAACTCTGACCTTAAGGAGAGGGATAAAATTAAAACACTCGGACAAGTTATTAAAAAACAAGCATTAAAATTCTTTAAGGTATCCGACTGCGTTCGGAACAGTGATTTTAAAAAGCGCATAAATGGATCATTTTCATGATATTTAGTGTCACTTAGATTAGAATACACGTATAAAATTGTTTTAAGGACATTTTGACAAAAACAATTATTTAAATACAATATTTCGGCTAAAAAGGAACATAGAATGAAAAATTTTCAAAATATACTTCTTTTGTGAAAAATGCTTCTGTTATAATAATATTTTGCATGTATATAGCTCATACCTCTGTACAGAGGCTCAACTATGATTTTTGAAAAATTCACATTATTTTCAGAGTTATAACCCATTGAAATATAATTATCAGCGTTTTTTTCTTAAAATTTTCCCCTTCTGTTGTCGTAAAACATGGATAAATCCACTTCTAAGTTATATATTTAAAAAATTCTTGTTGAGTCTCTGTATAGAGGTCTGGGCTATATACAGGCAAAATATTATTACAATAGAAGCATTTTTCACAAAAGGATAATATTTTGAAAATGGTCATTCTATGTTTATTTTTTGTCAAAATATTGTACTTAAATAATTTGTTATTGTAATACTATTCTTAAAACAATTTTATATACATTTTCTAATCTAAGTGACACTAAATATCATAAATATGATCCATTTATACGCTTTTGCAAAATCACAGTTCCGAACGTAGTCGGATAATTCGTCTGTAAAGAATATCGAAAAAAAAAATACACTCCCTTATTAAATTCCCACAGGTCACAATAAATACTAATTGTCCTAAATTTTGCCATTTTTTTAGTTCTACATTTTTGTAGTACTACTTATTAAACTCCATATTTTTTCCACCTTCAAATTTTTTGGGGAAAAAACAAATATAAATTAGGTAAATCGAGCGCCAACGAGATGTTTAGAATGTATTTGAAGTTCAAATTAGAAAACCATTAAATGAAAAATCCACTTGATGGCTGTACCGCGTGAAGGGAAAAGAGCAAAGATGCCAGCCTTGGACACATCCAATTAAGAGCTGCATCGAGATGAAACAGAGGCAAGAACCATGAAGAGAAAACGACCGACCTGCGAGCAGGGAAGAGGGCACAGACAACACTTCCTAGATGCTAGATTCAATTTTGATGAAGGCAGAAATTATATGAAATAGTTTAGTGTATGTACTAGTTAATTAATGCGTTATATGAAGGTTTTATTGTCAATGACCTTTTTGTCGGTCTGTATGCAAAATTAAACTTAGAATATGAGTGTGTAAAAAATGACCGAGCTTTAATAACTGGGTTGTTGTGATTTTGAATTGTAATGAAAACAATTCTAGATAATTTAGTGATGTATTTAGACATCGACTCCATACGTAAATCGTTTTGCGTTACATTATTTCTAACGTATTATGGTGCACATTAGTAATAATCCTAAGTTTATTCTGAATTTTCTTCTTTAGGGTAGTAGTTACTGATCCCTCAGGTGGTGGTAGCATGTTTTATCACGGGACGCAAAATCTAGTTGTGCAAAATTAATTTATTTTTTAAGGAGAGTGGTGTCCTCCTTCCAATCAAAGAGGTAGCTAGATATATTCTGTTCCAGAATTTTTATGTACATAGATACATGCGTGTGTTCTAGATAGTCTTTTAGTTGCGACTATCAATGTGTAAGTCCAGGTACTGAACTACTGAAATCCACCGGATGTTATCGTCAAAATGTGTGAGATGAAATGGAGAGTCAATAACTCCCCACTTCGTAAAAATTATCGCCTGAGAGTTGTATAAGTTAGCAGCAATCCTCCAGTTTAAAAGCCAACTTTTAAAATTGTCAAACATTTTTCATCATTACAAGAATGTATTTGAGTTGGTCACCTTGAGACAAGGCTGCAGAATCATCTCTAAACAGGAAGATTCTAACAGTGATGTGGTGTAGAAATCGTGTGGGCAATCGTGTGTTATATAAATATGAGCCAAGAACCAGCCAGCTTGAATATAACATTTACTAAAGTATGTGTTATTTACACGGACCTGAAAAGATTTATTGCATAAATAATCATAAATTATCAAACATGCATATATTGTTCCTCTGCAAGTTAAAAGATGTCTCAAAACAGTATATATACAAACTATGAATAAGAAAGGTTCAGAAATCTCCGGAACATAGACGTTACACTGCACAATGGGCAATATTTGTAGTAAAATAGATTTTCTGAATAAACCATATATTATATACCAAACTTTAATTTTAATTGTATGAGAAACGATACAAATATATGAATTTTAATTTTTTATGAAGGGTGCCATAATTTATCATTTTTTAAATGCTTTGTAAAACATGTTTTTGTCAGAAAATAAAACAAAGTTTTTTAAATTAAGGTATCCGACTACTTGCGACAACTTTTTTTAAAAAAGAAATGGAGGTATGGGGATTTTTTTTTTTTTGTGTGGTTTTTAGACTTGTTTAGTATATTTTAAGAAAAATATGCTAAAATTAAGAAGAGAAAAATAAATTATTATTACTAAGGAAAAAATTGGCAAAAATTTACAAAAAATAACATAAACGGGGCCCATTCTCTACCAAACGCTTATGTTCAAATTTTCAATTTTTTTAATTTGATTGTTTTACGTTTTCATTTTGAAATATTTTTAAGGATAAAAAATCTTTAATTTTTTACAAAAACTAGAGAACTTTATCTTGGTTATTATATGCAATGGCTTAATAAAACAGTGATTATATTCACATAAGGGACTGTAAATTTTGTTATAAAAAATGATTGTAAACCCGAAGGTTAAAAAACTTTTACTTATCAGAATATACAAAAAATTTCAATTTAAATTTTTTTTAAAAAACCTTTTTAGAATCGCTGTCTCCGTTGGGTATTTTTAAGGAAAAACATTTCGAGTAAAACACATTATAAAGTATCTAGCTTAAAGTATTGGCATCATCTTTTACTAAAACACTTGTAGTTTTTGTTCTAGTGAACGGAAAATAATAAACGATATTTTTATAAAGCTAATAAGATACCCTATAAAATAAAATCATAAAAAAATTTTGTCAATTTTTGGCAAAATTCACGATTTTAGGGTAATCTGATACCTTAATAAATTTTATAATGAACAAAGATGACGAACAAGGGGGGTAGGGGTCCGACCCCCCCAAAATTGATTTTTTTTCAGATTGGTTGTAATTCTAATTATAATAGTAAAATTTAATTAAATATTTGTTATTAATGATTAATTTTATTAATTAATACTAATTATTTATTCAATAATTATTTTTTACTGTGTTTTTTTCCCTGAAAATCGACAAATCAAAAATAGCATGATACAAGAGTGGTAACTTTCAACCCCGGACCCACCCACCCCTTGAAAAATTCCTGCGTGCGCTACTGACTAGAAGCATTGTAAAATTCAATCACTGTGCAATCTTTAGAAATATTTTGAGAGGTATATAAAAGCAGAGACTTTCAAAAACTAAATTGGAGTTTTTTGAATTCTGCTTCCATTCTCTTACTTATATATTCTTTTTTTTTTTTTTAGCTTGAATAATTGATTTGAACTCACTCCCCACTACTGTTCTACAGTACAAAACGATTTACTGTAACTGGTCAACAGTCAGAATAAATTGCCTTTGTAGTTAGTAGAAGTAATGGACTGTATAACTGAGAAATGAGAGAGATGATCGTTGCTTAAAGGGATACGAACTGTCATTTTTTTAAAATTACCTCATTATAATCAATTCACCATTTCGTAAAAATAATTGTATTGATTACTGAGGGAACTTTGTTGCCACCATTTTCAATATAATCTTGAATTTATCTTATTTGAAAAGCCCATATACCCGGAAATTAAAGTCGAGGAAAATCAAAACAAAGAGAAAAATTCTTCGTGATTTTTTTTTTAAATCGGAAAAATTTCTGTTCTGTTGTCTATTTCAATGTTATGTGTAATTTAAATTTTGCTTCTTTAGGTATAATGTTTCCTTTTAAATATATTTTCCTATTCTTTATTCATAAATCTTTCCGTTTTTTAAAATGTATAGAGTTATTCATATTACGTTAAAACTGATTTTTAAAGTATGGAATTTTTAATTTTTTAAAATATTTTGAGAAAATCTTCAAAGCTGAAAGTGTAAACCTTTTGTTTCGAAAGAAGTATTGTTTTCCTGTTGTGTTTTTTTCTCTATTCCGTTCGTGACCGCGGTAGCCTAGTGGTCAAGGTCACAGACTCGTGGCTGGTGTGTCATGAGTTTAAGCCTAGTGCCGCTGAAAATCCGCCGTGTAGAGGAGATGATGCACGTTAAATCTATCGGGGTTCAAACATCCTCCCGTTGGTGTGGTGGGGAAGTTAGGAGAGGGGGGTGCCAGTTCATGTGTGTCCTCGTCCCTTGACCATGGTTTAAAATTACGGGGTTTGTCGACGAATGCCCTCGATGAATAAGGTGGCGTTAATTTTCACTCATTCATTCACTCTCTATTCCTTACCGTGTAGCCGAGTGATCCCGAACTTGTGGTCAGCGTTGTCGAGTCGTGGGATCGAGTCCTGGTGCCATTCAAGACCCGGCGTGAGAGGAGCTGATGTGTGTTAAATCTGTTAATCTCAAAATCTTCACGTTGGTATGAAGAGGGACAGAGGGTTACCAGCATTGTTGTCGTCCTCGTCACTTGACTGAGATTTAGAATTATTAGGTTTGTCGTCAAAAGCCCTTAAGTAACGACGTAAATCAAATCAAACTATTCCTTACTGATACATGTGTTTTTATTTAAAAAGATGTATATAAGGTTATTCTTCTAATTAATATTGATTTTTAAAGAAAATTCCTAAAAATCAAGATAATTTTAATGAATTTACTAAATGAAAATGTAGAATTAAATATCGATGAAGCTATTTATACAAAATTGAGTTACTCGTAATCTGTGTTATATAATATGTAAACCTCTGTTTATAGATATTACTATATTTTTAATTGTGCATTATCTAACATCTGTTAGCAGAGAGACTTTTTGGAATATTTTCGTATGATATTAAAGAATACATAACGATACATCAGTCTAATTTTTCAAATATAGAACTTTTCTGAATTTATTACACATCCATGTAGCTATAATTTGTATATGTGCTCATTTATCGTAATACATTCTCAAAATTTGTAAATACTCAACATCTACTTAGCGTCAGACTTTATTATATAAAGTTAAACCTAAATTTGCATCTATATTTAAGAGATAAAATTTGTGAAATATGTGTTTGTATATAAAGAAAAAAGAGGAATAAAGGGAAAGAAAACCCGGTTAGTTTAAGTAAAATATGTTACTTTCTGTTCGAGAAAAATAGTTGAAATCAAAATGTGTAATATATTAATACACAAAAAACATTTTTTAACAATTTTTTTTTTTTTTTGGTCTTTTTTTTTACTGTAACTTATGATTGTTTTTCTGTATTTAAGTGGATTATCATATGAGCAGTGCATATGTTCAATATGAAAGTTCTCAAAAGAATTATCCAAGATCAATTGTTTTTTTTATGAGAATTGTTATTTTTTATTATGAAAATATTCTACATTGAAAAAAAACACCTAAAAACTCTCAAAATTTGAAATTATTTTAGATAAATTATTTAAGTAAAAAGATGTACATTGGAATGAATTCTATCTCATAACTTTATATGTGTGAATTATTTAAATGTACGTGTATGTGAATTGGATTTTCGTTACAGTAATTTAATATTATCTAAACTAATATTTTACGAATAGATAAGTCATCCTTAGACTCCAGAGTTTGCTTTTTTCATAGCATTTAACAATAGTGTGCAAGAAAACGATTAAAGTAACTAGACGCAAAAAACATTACTAAAATATTTATCAAAATATTAAAAACTCGATATTTTAAAAATAGGATAATATATTGATTTAAAATCAAAGAATAAGTACATAATACACACACAATTTTAAGATAAGAATCATGAATCTTTGTTATGTCAGAATGAATATGATTGGTTATTTGTAATTTAAAAAGCTTTAATTTTTTAAGGCAACTACATATAATCTGCCACGGTCATATTCATAGAATTTCAATGTAAATTGGAATGTTGATATACATTTCAATCATTTTAGAAAGATATTAAAATCATTATTATAATTCAAGTGCATTCGACTTTCAGCCATTTTTTATTTGTGAATGACAGAGGAACGGAAGTATTCAGATGAAAAATGAAGCATATTTAAGACATAATATTCTCAGGATTCTATGCTTTTTCAGCGCAGGACACTGGTGAAATTTCATGGTTTATTTCTAAGTAAGGCTCCATAAAATGAAATTCTCAACAACAATTTTAAAAAAAATTAATAAAATCATAAATTGGTTCGGGAGTTGTATTATGTAATAATGAAAGGGATGATAATTTCTTAGTGAAAACTGGCTCACTGCGGAAATTTTTTTTTTATTTAAAAGTTATAATTGATTTTTTTAATAATTTTTAATGCTTATTATATTAATAATTATTATTTTATTACGAAAAAATTGCATTATTAATTATTTAAGATATATTGAAATCAAGTGGTATATAATCAAGTTAAATATTTATGTAAAATTGAATAAGTAAATTGATTTAAAAAACATTTTTTTTCTCTGTAATAAACTATAACTAGTTTTCTATATATTTTGAATTATAAAATAAAAGTTTGATTTTTTTAGAAAAATGTAGCTTGTATAAAAAATTCATTTTAAATGTGGAAAGAACGGATGAAATACAGAAATCATATCCTAAACTTTTTAAAAATGGAACCGATTCCCATGTATAATAAAACCAAAAAAACATGAAAATATATCGCAGTCAATTTTTCTAGTGAAGTATGATAATCGAAATACTTATCAGAAAAAATAGGATTAAACATGCCAAAAATAGAAACTTATATAATTTTTTTGATTTTAGTTCAAATATGACTTGCCTTCATTTGTCATAATGTAGCGGGAATTTTTTTTTAAAAACATGAAAAAAATGTTTCTGCATTAAAAGTAAAAAACTTTTGTTATGAATGTTAATTTTCTTGATGTTCTTAGAATATGTTTTCAAATACATGAATATTTTATTGTAATTTTGAATTGAATTTTCTAAAAAAAATCATGCTTACTTGTCATATCTAAATATACTTTAATGGTGCTATTTTCTATTGTAGCGTTGTCAGCCATAATGCCCTCTAGATACCTAAAAGAAGTTAGGATTTTTTCAAAATTGAATTCAAACTAAGAGAAATCTTAAAAATATTGCTTTAGTATAAAGTGCAACAATAAAAACGGAGCCAATTTTTAATGATTGAATATTCTTTTCTGTCAGCCATAAATTATCCTCCAAAGAATTTTAAAAAGTTTTTAAAAAATTTCTCAATTTTAAACAGAATATGATACAAGAAATGTTTTATGATAAAAAAAGTATAAGTGTTAAAAGAATTTTGAATTTGAATTAAAGAAGTTTTGAATGCAAACCTATCAAAATGCAACTAGAAAGTAAAATTGTAGTATTGATTATTAACATTTAAAGTTTCCCTACATTTTCCGCTGAGTAATTTGCGGAAAATGTTCACAACTTATACTTTACATTAAATTTCAGAATTTAAATATAATCATTTTTCAATAAAGTGAATATTAGAAGCATTGAACTCAGTTTAATAAATGAATATTTTCCTTGAAAGTTTAATAGAAAAATTTTTTAAGAAATTAAGCCCAATTTTTTTATTTTCCAATATTCTAATTAATGCAACAAGAAAAGTTACAATCTAATTTAGGGTTCTTGATTTATCGCAATTTATAACAAATGCGGATGACATTTCTTTTTTAAATAAAATTGTTGTGGAATAAATGTTTTTATAGCACTTCTTTGAAAGGAAATATTATAAATTTCACATGATTTCAATTGTAGTGTTTATTAAATGTTGTCAACATTTTATACAAAATTTTGTCTTAAATATTGCAATTATGCGAATGAGTTTTACTGATATTTCCCCCCCGCCGGGTAACGACCATTTTCATCTTCCTCTTAAAAACAAAATTAACGAGAAGAAAATG
>BMAV01003104.1:552518-567568 GCA_019973955.1 Trichonephila inaurata madagascariensis
TTCCCGATACTTAAGCGATACATTAAGCGATATCATTATATATGAGTTGATAAAAAAAATAGATAACTTTGTTTTGATTAAATTGAAAAATTTGGGTAAAAATTGGGCAAATTTGTATTAATTAAGGTACAATTTAAGAATTAGAAAATTTCGTAATAAATAAGGCATTATGTAAAAATTGGATGATGTTGTATTGATTTAGATTTGTACTAATTTAGAGGAATGTTGGAAAAAAAAGAATTTTTAAATATTTCGATAAAATGATACTTTTTCTTATTTCTTAACCCTTTATTTAAATTCAGTGATTTAATTGTATCAAATATGATTAAGAAGATTTTTTCATAAGAGAGAAGAGTTTACAGTTTTCTAACACGGGAACATTTGTTTTTAGAATTACATTTTGTAAAAAACTTATACGAGGTAATATTTCTCAAAACAAAAATTTTCCATTATGCGGAAAAAAATACTCTAATAATGTTTCACATTTTTAGCTTCTGAACTGTTATGTGTTAATTCTGATGAATTTTCCTTAAAACAGTTTCCTTCCAGAAAATAAGATAACTTTCCACAGTGTCGAAAAAAATTGTCAATTTTCCAAAGAATGAATGAATAAAGATAAATAGAATATGATAATCTAGAGATACTTTCAATTAAATGAAAAACGCTGCACCAAGGAAGAGTTATACGAATGGAATGAGGAGTTATCCAAAGGTATGTGTTATCGCTCATTGCTTATGACAGAATATGCAAAAGATTAACTTTTGGGGGCCAATGGTTAACTAACTGGAAATTCATTGATCTGCAATGGAGCATCTTGATGTTGTATAAAACAGAGGACATTCCATTGCTAAGGCATAACTTCTATGCAAGTATGATACTGTCGACCCACGTGCATTGTGCACTTATAAAAACTCTTTAAAAGATCTCTTATCTTTAAGCTCTTTTAAATTATAAACAATATTAATGTTGTAACGGGTCTATCCGCGAATCTTCCATTAATCCTCTTAGGGTAAAATTATTCTTTTTTACAATAAGTTCTGTTGAAAACGTTCCCTCGAAGAAGAAGACGGGATTTAATTAAATTAGTTTTTCTATTTAAGCGTTGGCATTTGTGTACACGATGATGTGTCGATTGTTGATAGTTGGTGATTAAAAGTGATAAAATTGTGATCAAGATTTACGACTGGAGGTCGTATAGTTAAGCAAGATATTTACAAAGAATTAAAGCGTAGGAATCAAGAGTGCTCCAAGAGTAAGTTAGGTAAACTTTAATTATATGTGAGTAGCTTTAAGCACCTCTGCGATTGCTCTTACGGTTGTTTATTAAGTGCATTTCTTACCCTTGTTCGGTTAAGTAAAAGGGATAAATAAAATTGCGTTAAAAACTTGCTATGGCTGATCTTTGTTCAATCCCCCAAATACCAACAACCCAAAGTGGGTTGTTACAACGTGTGCAATATACACGCACTAAAACAATTACAAAATTATTGTAATGGTTTTAGCGAATGCATGCGATTCTTATAAAATTTGATTGTTTGATATGGACCAGGATTTCATTTTAAGCAGTTCGTTTTTTTATCATACAGGTTTACGGAAGAACAACATATGATTACAATTCAAATTAATCCATCTCGAAGGAAATTTTTTTTAACACGCTGTAAATTTAGTGTTAGACTTAATAGAATAAATGGTAATAAAAAAGGGAAAGAACTTATAACAGAAGTATAAAACGATAAAAGAAAAATTGTCTCATCTTTTTATAGTGGAATGGAACTAACTGATAAAAATACGGAGATTAAATTAATGGTCTTGTGTGTGTACAATCTATATGTAAATGATTAATAAATAGCTACTGAAGTAGCCAAAACAGAAAATTTGGCCTTCTGTGGAAGAGAATGGTTTATCGGTTTTCTGAAAAAGGAATCAACTTACAAGTACGAGATGTGCCCGAAAATTAAGTACCGTTTCGATCTACTACAACCACAGTGGTAGTTTTGCAGTTCAACATTTGCGCACTCGTGTCTCCGATTATTTGCCAGTTCAGTAAAGCTATTACAGTCGGATTGTGTTGTTTTTATACGTGTTAGTGAGCGTTCAAAATGCTTAAGGCGACTGCCGATTTCACCGATTGTGATGTGCGTTCTGTAATTCGTTTTTTGAACGCAAGGTACTTTAAGCCGGTTGAAATACATTTTTAACTCGTAGAGATTTATGGTGAAAATGTAATGAGTGACGAAAGGGTGAAAAAGTGGGTTTGACAATTCAATGATGAATAAACCAATGTTAATGATGAAGCACGGAGTAGGCGGCTTTTTGTTGTCAGTGATGGCATAGTTGAAAAAGTGAAGGAAAAAAATACGTGAGAGTAGAAGGTTTCAAAAAATTTCAAAAACTGTTCCCTGGTGACATCTTTCTTTAAAGTGGGTATAAATAAGTTGGTTTCCCTATATTAAAAATGCCAGAACAATGTTAGTAACAGCTCCTGGCTTAGCTAGCTTTGAAGGGCCCTGTATCAAAATTCCTTCGAGACCCATTTTTAAATATGTGAGCCCTGTTATTGGGAATGTAGTTACACATGTTGGGGCCCCTGTAGCTTGGGGGCCCCGTATCATTGATACGACAGATATGGTGGTAGCTACGCCCCTGGTAACAGTGTAGGAAAATAGTTTCCGACCTTCTCTTTCATGTAAAAATAAATTTTGCTTTGAAAAAAAGATTTTTTATGCGAGTTTTCCCATAAAGGTACTTAGTGGCATCGTATAATTCATTATGAAAGCTTTAAGTATTTATTTTTGATTATTAATTCATCATGACACTTTATTTTCAACAATTTCAATTTCCGATAATCATTTTATGACAATTATTTTAAAACTCGATGTTAAATGTTTGTAGACTCATGAGTGTTTTTACCTTAGATCAGGGATGGTGAACCAATGGCACATGACAATATTTTGACCCCCCCCGGCCCCTCCCCAATCAAAACGGTTTGCATTTTAGTTCAAAAAACCGAAAAAGGGCGAATAATCGGTCTCGATACGTGGGGTGGCAGGGAGCGTACCCGTTTGTTATTGTCTTGCCTTAGTTACGCCATGGACTACTATTGTTAATGATTCAAACTTGGTGGACCAAGAAAGATGGCATGATTAGTAAAGGCAACAAAGTGGTGTGTGTTTTATGCTCTGGAACAGTGGTATGTAGAGCATCGCGTCGGTAAAACGACATTTTGAAACAAATCACAAATCCTTTTTCAAAAAAATGAACCAAAGCAGAAAGAACAGCAAGCGAAATAAAAGACAGAATTAAAAAGTCGACGTCTATGATTAAATATGTTAGCAAATATTTTCAAACGAATGCGGCAAGTTACTCAGCTGCAAATGTCCTTATTCTGCAAAGTAAACCTTTTCAAGAGGGAGAGTTTTTGAAGAAAGCTTTTTGGTTAGCCTATGCATCCTCACTTTTTGATGATTTTGATAAAAAAGATAATTCAGAGCATCAATGATATTCTTCCATCTAGAAAACTGGCCTGAAATGTAACAGATCAACAACAACAAAAAAAATGACATTTACTCCGATCCTTTTATATCGCTTTTTGACGAAGAAGTACTGACGTCACTAAATCTGTTCCCTTTGCTGTTTTTGCTCGATATTGTGTAGGAAACATCATTAAGGAAAAATTAATTGCGGCAACATCGTTGCTTAACAAACGCAAAGAGCATTTATATTTATACGGCTGTTAAAAATTCCGCTTGTTGAGAAAGAAATTGATTTGAAAAAAATTGTTTCAGTAACAACTGATGGTGCTTTAAATATGGTTGTCAAAAAATGGTAGCATTAGTTTATATTTTAAACAGATGTAGAACATTCGAATCTTGAATACCACTGCATTATTCACCAACAAGACTTACGTGCCAAGAGTAATTTAACCTCTCTTGATAATGTAATGGCGTTAGTCACAAAAATAGTCAACCTCATTTCGTTGCAGGCTTTAAATAATCGAAAGTTTGATGATTTGTTGGATGAAGTCAACCTGTATAATGGCTTACTAATGTATATTAATTTTTGCAGGTTAAGCAGCGGAAATGTACTCCAAAGATTTGTTGACTACTTGGAAGAAACCAAACTCTGTTTCTGCAAAATGAGGGGAAAACTGAACAATACCCACAGTTGTTGGATGTTATATGGCTTTCAAAATTGATGTTCTTGTTACAGACATATGCCAACATTTCAATGAATTGAAGGTAAAGCTTCAAGGCACAAATAAAACTATTATCATCATTATGGATCTATTTGGTGATTTTGACGCTGAACTGTGCATGTTTTCATAAACGATATTATTACAAGAAATTACAAGTACTTCCCAAACCTGAAAAAAATTATCAAAGATTTAGATATACATGAGAAATCAGACGAAGAAAAAGTTATTGAAGAGTTTATTTCCGTTATTGATTCGTCAGTCAAGGAATTTTCAGTGAGATTTTCTCATTTCAAAAATTATAGGAAAGGCTTAAGTTTATCATGTACCCTGATGTGAACATTTGATAAACTGAATTTATCCCATTCAATTGGTTAGAAATTGAAGAATTTGAAATGCAACTGATTGATTTCCAGTCTAGTTCAATTTATTGAAACAAGGAAAAGTTGAAATAGATTGAAACAGGAAGTTTAACAATTAATGTAAGTAAAAATGCCAATAACGAAATTATGGAAACATGGAATTCGATTTCAGATACATTTAACGGTTTGAAGAAGATCTTTCATATTATTTTAACCATTTTTTCATCTACTTATGCCTGCGTGTCATTTTTCAGAGATGAATAGCATTAAAGAATCGTTTAGAAACCGTTTGGCACAAGACTCTGATTCAGCATGCATTCTGCTAAAAGTAACTTATTAAGTAACTTATCGTAATATAAATAATTTGATTTGTCTTCCAATTTACAATAACAGAAGTCACGCTAACGTTACTTTAATTTAAATTACACGCATAACCAAAACATTTACTACTATACAGTGCAGAAATTGTATTATTACTTATCTTTATTATTTTTTCCAATAATCACAAGTCAAAATTATTTGAAGGCATGTCTATACCTCATTAAAAATTTCTTTAGAAATAATGGCACGTTGATCCATAAAGGTTCACCACCCCTGCCTTAGATGTTGAATAATAACTTGTTTTGTATCTTACGTATAACGCAATAGGGAACATAACATTATGGCTATTCTTTAAAATTTCTTAATTAAAACGAAAAGG
This sequence comes from Trichonephila inaurata madagascariensis, assembly GCA_019973955.1. Classification (NCBI taxonomy): domain Eukaryota; kingdom Metazoa; phylum Arthropoda; class Arachnida; order Araneae; family Nephilidae; genus Trichonephila; species Trichonephila inaurata. The sequence goes on from BMAV01003104.1 coordinate 557,773, forward strand.
GGAAATATGTATTGAAAAGGTTGTTTAATACTTACGGTATGTTTCTCTTAAGTCGAACAAAATTCTTTGTGATTAGAGCACTCATTCGATTTCCAGCGTTTCTTACGCTATTCATGCAGGTATCGTCTCGCGAAATATCAATTCGTGCTTCAGTTGCGTTGTTCAGAAGCGCTGTTTCATAGTGTTTGCTGTTTATAGAAGTAACTGTGTTATACTTTGTATGATAAGTCTGAAAAATATATAAAACTGTTTAAAATATCACAAAATTTTTAAAAAAAGTATTTTTAAATTAAATAGAAAATTTTAAACAAATAAATTCAAATAGCTGAAGGTGATGACTATAGCTCATTTTTTGTTCAATGATATCATAAATAAAAACTTGGAAAGTTATAAATCATTAAGAAATTTGAAATATTAAATCCCATTAACCTATTGGGATAACCCTTTTTATTTAATAAAAAAATTATCATTTTAAGAAAAATTGAACATAATCACGATTGTGTAACAGGCTCTAAAAGATATGAATTTTGAAAATTTCACACAATTTTTATCAGTCTAAATGAGAGACAGTCACATAATAATAGATACTTATCTTATACATTGTCAGACATTTTTTTATTTGTCAATTTCCTTAAAATTTAACAAAAAAATATCTATATAACTGAGTTTAACAGAATGAAAATATAGATAAAAAATTGAGCAATAGAGACAAAATGCAATAGAGGCAAAAGGATATCAATATTTAAAATAAAAATATTTTTTAAAGTTTGATTAGTATGTTCAGTCCTGCGCTCATAGGTACAAAAGAACTTAAATAAATGCTGATACAAATGGTGATTATCGAAGAGTGTGTCTGGCTAAGATTAAAAAACAAAACGCAAAATAGGGGAATGCATTTTTAAACAGAAAAATATTCTGTCGTTAACACAAATAGGTTAGGCTAGAATGTGTAATTTCATGCATTATTTCTTAAAATTAAGAAAAATAATTCATAAAGTACAAATTTTTAACATCTCAGCTAAGATTCCAGTTATTGTTACGAAATAGGGTATGAAACATATATAGATATCATAAAATTTGATTTGTTTGATCAACAGAAACGAGTAATATAAAGAAATTCAATGCTCCGCATGTTAACAAAATTAAAACTTGGTATCAACATTCTATTTGAAATAGCTCAAGACTTAGAAAATATTAGTTAACATTAAGGGGCAAAGATCCAGGAACGTAGCAACCACCCTATCAGCCGTATCTATTAGTTGGGGCACCTGTATTCCCAAGCTACAAGGGCCTCAACATGTGTGAGTAAAAAATTGTAAAATGTTAACGGGTCCTCAAACAGGGCTCACAAGGATTTTTGATACCGGGCCCGCTCAGGACTGCTACGCCTGTGAAAATACCATAAAAGTATCAATAATAATTTCTTATGTACTCAGGCTTAGTAAAGTTTCAAGTTTGTTGTCAAGTTCCTTAAATTTAAAAATAAATAGTATTCTTATTCATAACTAAATATTACATGATAAAAATATAGTTAAGAAACTGAGCAAACAGATAGACGTAAGTAAAAAGAAAAATAATTAGTATTTTAAAATAAAATTTTTGGTTTATATAAAGTTTGATTAGTACTTTAAGCCGTATATATAGATATAAATAAATTAAATAAGTATTCAGTTGCAAATGATATTATTGAAAACTATATTTGCCTAAAATTAAAGACAAGATATAAATTTTTTTAAAAAATTTTAAATAAAAAAATACCCGATAATTTATGTAAATTCATTAGGATATAAATATACTTAATATATAGGACCATTGCAACTAAATTTTGACTAAAAACCTCTAGTTAAAATGCGTGTAGAGCGTAGACGGTTTACTTAGTCTACTTAATACTAAAATAGACACTTCAATGTAATCATGAGAAATGAACTTAAAACGCGTACTATGATATATCTATTTTAACTTATAATTAATCTACTTTCTCATTAAAATATAAATAAATAATGAGTAAAATAATATATTAAAAAAGGCATAATAATATGACATTAAAATAATCATACCAAAATGTGTCTTTTGTTTTATAATTTATTTGTTTGGTTTCCAAGCTTCATAAATTTAAAATGTAACAAATAACCATTTTCTCATAATCCATACACGGATAAAATAAATAATGCAGTACATAACCCGCTAAAATAATTATTTGTTATAGTTTGAATTATTAAGCTCACTTATCAGACAAATAAATTATGTAACAAAGACATATTTTACTTTCTTTAAATTACAATTTTGAATATCTTACCCTTCTTTTTACCCATACCGGTTCCTCCTCGACACTGTTTAATTCACCTAAAGAGTTAGCTTCGATAGCTTCGCTATCTTTTACACATAGTTTCAAGAATACGTCTTCTAACGTCAATACATTGTACTGGTTGATCAATACTTCAGGATTTGTTTCAGCCAATAAGCGACCATCTCTCATTAAACCTACCTGAAAAATTAAAATTACAATCAAAATTATACCTTTTGGAATCAACGAACTACATGTCTAAGGGCATAGAGTTATAAATTGTATTCTGATCGATAAATTCGATATCTAATGCCTCAAAATATCGAAAATAAAAATAGTTAATATCTCCAGAAATTTATTATAATTAATTAAATTATTTTATTAATATTATTAAGGGGACATGGTACGATTTACGCAAAAAAATGTTAATTTAAGGATTTTTAATATTTTTTTGTTGCCTCCTATGTATGTATACTATGTTAAACATATTTTGTCCTCAAAATTTCATAAAAAGCTAGCCATGTAATTTTTTCAAGAAAAAACTTGAAATTTTTGAAGTGATTTTAAAATGCTACTCCTCCTACAAAAATTGATGTACATGCATGAAATTTGATTTACACGTACGTCAAACTATGTATAATAAAAGTTGGTATGGATTTTGCGTTAACGCGTGATTGGTATACTTACAATACTTCTTTTTATGAATGTTTATTGAAAATTCCTTAAAAAATGTATAAATTCCGAGTTTAATTATTTTTAAAAAAATAAATATTGCTTTGATTCAAAACTGCATACCAACTTCTGTTACATGTACTATTGGGAATAGGTAAAAAAATTTCAAAGCATTAAGCGCAATAGAAAAAAAAGCCTTAGCATTTTAAATGAAGACAAATTAGTTATTTTATCTTTCTGAGATACGACAGTTTTTTAAATTTTTGATTTGCCATAGGGATGTGAATAAAAACGAACGTCAAAGCTATCATAATTCTGCGTTTTTTAAGTTTAGAGCTTTAAAATTTTGTGAGGTTATAGAGAGAGAGAGTAAAGTATATAAAAAAATTTAGAGGCTAAAAAAATGAAATTTGATTTTTTGACCAATTTTGGTTAATTGAATTGTACTGTGTCCCCTTAAATATTTCTTCTGAATAAAAAATATCTACAGGAAATAATTTTAAAAATTTTAATATTTTGTTATTAAATTTTTGCGTTCTTCTCAACAACAAGCTCTCGATAGATTACCATTCTTCCTCATATTTTAGAAACGATTCCCTAAAAACCAGAGAGTAATAAACCGTTGTATTCGTCCCGTCCGCTTTAAGCCTATCATTTGTTTTATGATGGGCCTAAAGTTATGATCACTTCTAGTTACTTTAATTTTGTTTCTATTTTTATCATCTCAAAGTAAAGTAGCTTTGTTTCATATTCTTGTCATTAAATTTGAATAATATCTGTAGATTCTGAAAGATTCCGAGTTAGTTCATTGTCTGGAAAGATCACAATAATTTGATTTCAGCAATTAGAGATCACTTTCCTGATTTTAAAAATGAAAAGTATCTGTATATTCTTTTAGTAATAACTATTAGCCAAGTTGCTTAAATTCTTTACAGGAGAAGTTGCGAGAACTTCTGAAATAAAAATTTGATGAAGGCAAACACTCAACCTCTACTTTATGTATTAATAAAAGTTAATTGTTAAAGGATGCAACGCAAGTCAGACAATGGACTCAATATGACTAAAAACGCTGATAGGTCTGAAATCACAATCTAACAGGATCTACAAATCTGTAACAGATCTGTAAATCTCCAACCCCCGGACCACGGAACGATATCGGTCCGTGGATCAATTGGTACAGGACCGCCGAAGGAACGCTAAATTATTTCTATTTTATTTACTGTGGTGTATTTCTATCATATTTGTGCTACTCTCCGTGGAAATCAATTTATATTCCATGTTAAATTGCGTGGCCGCGGTAGCCGAGTGGTATAGGTATCGGATCGTGGCTTGCCTTGTCACGAGCTCGAGCCCAATACCACTAAAGACCCGCCATGTAGGGCAGCGATGCACGTTAAATCTGTCGAGAGCTGAAACGTCCTCCCGTTGGTGTGGTAGTTAGGAGAGGGGGAGTGCCAGCTCAGATGTCGTCCACTTCACTTGACCATGGTTCAAAATTACGTGGTCCGTCGTCAAAAGTCCTCGTGTAGCTGAACAGTGCGACGTTAATATTCAATCAATCAATCCATGTTAAATCGCTTTATATTCATATTTTCATTATTCTGAAGGCATATCTCTCTCTAAATACAATTAAATTAAGGCATCTTACTTAGTTCAGAACCATGTTTTTGCAAAAGCGTATATATATAAATGGATAATATTTATATTTAGTGTTACTTAGATTAAAAAAAGAATATAAAGACTATTATATTACAATAAAACATTATTTAAGTACAATATTTTGACAAAAAATGAACATAGAATGACCCATTTTCAAAACATTCTCCTTTTATGAAAAATGCTTCTATTATAATAATATTTTGCTTGTGCATATATCTCTGACCTCTGTACAGATGCTGAACTAGAATTTTTGAAGTATATAACTTAGAAGTGGATTTATCCATATTTTACTACAACAGTGGGGAGAAATTTTAAGTAAAAAACGCCGATAATAATTTCAATTGGTGGTAACTCTGAAAATAATGTGAATTTTTCAAAAATTCTAGTTCAGACTCTCTGGAGAAGTCTTTACTTTATATAAGCATACACACACACACACACAAACACAAAATATTATTATTTTAGAAGCATTTTCTATAAAAGGAGAACATTTTGAAAAAAGGTTAGTCTAAATTTATTTTCTGTCAAAATATTGTATTTAAATAATTTTTTTTTGTCAAAATGTCCTTATAAAACAGTTTTATACATGTTTTCTCTAATCCAAGCGACACTAAATATCATGAAAATTATCCATTTATGCGGTCTTTTAAAATCACGGTTCCGAACGTATTCGGATACCTTAAAAGTATTAAATCAAAACAATTTAAAATATAAACAATCAACGTCCCACCCTCAACGAATCACATAAGATTATCAAACATTGACCGGTTCGCGACTATAAAAAGGTTGGGAAACACTAGTCTGCAGAACCTTTCTTCAGGGACATTTGGATTTTAACCGACAGTCATGCCTCTACACAACACCTAGCCCACTAGATGAATCTGGGAAACAAGATGAATCTGAATATTTTAGATATCTTCCTACGGCTTTCTTTAAGAGCACTCTATATACTTTGAATGGGTCCCCTCATAAGCAGGAATGAATGGTAATGAGATAGCTAATATCTTGACTAAGATTACCTCTGCTGACAATTTGCATGAGTGCATAACAGTAACCTATAATGAAATCTCTTCACTTAAAAAGACGAAATTAAATGCTCTTTGGAGAATCCCACCTACTCACCACAATATTTTGGAACAAGGCAACGTTGGTCTAACCTCCTCAATGGCCGCAGTAGCCGAGTGGTTACGATCGTGAACTCGTGACGTTGTCGAGTAGCTAGCTCGAGCCTTCTTACCACCGAAAATCCACCGTGTAGAAGGGCTGTTTCACAAATCTATTGAAGTCCAAAGTCCTCCCATTGGCGTGGTGTGGAGGTTTATAAAGGGGTACCTCTAGACTTTGAAAATTACGGAAGTCCTCCTCAACTGCTCTCGTTTTGCTTCAGAATCCAATATAAATTAAAATCGAATCAAAACTTTTCTTGATTTCATTAAAAATCAGTCCACAAAGTTTTTTGACAGATTACCTCAAATTCCTAACAAATCTATCCGAGTCGTTCCTGCCTATGATAACTCGGTCCCAAGCTCTGCAAAAAGACCTAGAGTTGCTCTTCACCATATATATCAGCATTTCCTAGTCCTTAAAAGACTTCGGAGATCTTGAATATAGTCTTTGGTAACTCTTTTCAAAATTTTTATTATTTTTTTTATTTAAAAATTTTTTTTCTAATTTTAGCTTTTGTCATTTTGTGCAAGATTTCATCTCCATTAAATTACTTCGACTTAAACCCACATTCTTCTGAATCGGTCTTGCGTGGTAGTTTAATTCCATGTCAATTATTCTCCTTTTTCCACATCTATTGTGGATCATTTTCTATTTTACTCATCTTCCAGCAGATGGCATTACATTATGGACACTTTCTGTGTCAACGCCTTCTCTTTTCGTTCGCTGTTCAGCGACACTCCCTCCTGTCATCACTACACGATTCAGCAGTGTTTGTCCTTCCCCTTTACTTTAACATCATGTACCACGAGCACCATGGCATTAATTGCTTTTATTCTCCATGCTATCTTCTTATCTTCCAAATTCTGTGTCTACTTTCTGATTTCGTTCCGCAAAAGAAAGGACGAATAAGAGAAGAGCACAGATTTCTGCCACCTCCCTCCGGGATGGTGCCTCATTAAATATGTTCCATACTTGCCAATTATTGTTTCCATACCTTATCAATATTCAGTGAAAATAGCACACTGTACTCTTATGCTGTGTGAGTGGCTACTCGAAAGCTCTTATCTTCTAACGCCAGATGCTCTTTACTAATGTCATTGATACAAAGCAAATCAGGCCTTCCCCGCTCATAAACTTAAATGTTTGGATTAATTATTTATGAGATTTTAAAAGATCCTGTTTCATTTTTAGACTTCTTAGAGATCTATGGTTACGTGGAGATGGTGTAACGTAGCTCTACCATCTAAGATTAGAAACAACAACGACGAAAAGGAATTCTTTTGAAATAAACAAATATTTCGGAGAAATTTTTTAAATTGTGTGGCCGCGATAATTGAATGATTGGTTCCTTTAAAATCCCACCATGTAAAAAGGCTGATGAATGTTAAATCAACCATGGTTCAAAATAATCCAGCTGGATTGGTGTGGAAGTTAAGAGAAGGGAGTGCTAACTCAGATAAAAAACTCTCATCACTTGAATGGGGTTTGAAATTGGGAGGTCCTTCGCCAATAGTCTTCATTTTGTTAGGAAAGTGTGAAGTGAATAACACTTCCACTTTAGGTCATGTATATTAAAAGCAAAATCATATCAAAAGTAAAAGATGTGCTACTCGTGGAGTTAAAGTACTTTTTTGTTTTTAATTACATTTTTAATAACTACATTTTATAGATGTAAAAAAATAAGCAATACGTGACAAAAATTTTCAATTTCTTTTGATAGCCCTCTTATAAATCAGAAAAAATATTCACTACCTTCATGTGCAATTCAAGGAATCTAAACGTTCCTTTTAAAGAAAAGTAAATAAGTTTAGAAAAAATTAGCTCATTTTTATCATAGAATGATTGGAAAATCCGAGGTATATAAAAGTAGTTTTTTAATATCTTTCTCTTTTACATTAAAGCAACAATTTCCTATTCCAAAAGATGTATTTTTAAAAATTGAAATTTTAATATTTCATTAATAAATAATTGAATAGATGTTTCTTACAAAATTGGCTTGTCTAGCTTCTTCAACGTAATGAGTAGTGATGATGATAGTGATAGCGTCTGTCATAGCAAGTTTCTGCAGGTGTTTCCAAATACTGGAATTAAACGAAAGGAATAATTATAAAAGCTAATAAAAAATATATTATATGCATAGAATATATAACTTTTTCATCATTACTGCTTAGACTAGCTAAATTACAATGCCTTCAAGCAATTGGTTGTTACTAATACGAAATATTCGAAGACATTTAATGTACATTAAGACAAAATAAATCTCAATTTTCGTACCAGTTAAATGATAAAAAAAATAGTGTAGAAAACAAATATAACATGGAAGATAAAATTTTATAAATATAACTATTTGTAATGTAATTAATACTATATAAATGCATGCAACTATAATAATGCTAACAATGCTTTCTGTAAATATAATAATAATTATTATATTTACAGAAAGATTAACATATATAGTTCATGCTGCAGTAAAAACAAAAACGTGAAAATACATTATTTTAAAAGGGGAAAAATAACCGAAGAAACTTTAAAAGACTGATCATATTAAAATTTTGCATGTAATTTCGTAATACCACTTATGAATGTAATTAATTAGGGAAGGCCAATGAACTTTAACTTCGATTATATATGGCTCTCGTTTCTGCTGTGAAACTTGCATTGTGTAAAACAAGCAACAATTGAGAACAGTTTTCTTCCCCTTGCTAACCTTGCAGTTTCCTGATGACACAAATACAGAGCTGTTACAATGTTGTCGAAGACTTTATAGCCAATTAGACTATTTCAAACATGGTCATACCATACCATGCTTGAAACTAGATGGTCATACCATACCTAGATGCCATCACCTGTAATGTACGGTTGAGGTTGTGCAGAAATGCTGGTAACAAAAATTGCTAAAAAGATCTCATGGGTAAAATGAAGCTTCTAGAAGGTATAGGTGTTCGTTATGAAGCAAAAATTCGAATGATTGTGTGAAAGGGGCTTGAACAGTTTAAACTGCCTCATTGTCCACTATCCAATGTGCTAAGCGCCTTCCATGCTACACTGCTACCGCGGTACTTTCCGCCATCTCATAGGTTTAGTTTATGGCAGGATTAAGCTCATAGCTGCCTTTATAATGTCTACTTTTGACTTCACAATATTGGCAGAGTCATCTAGAATAACGTCGATCATGTTTTCTATTGTGATCACGTATAGAATGCTGTTTCTTGTGATTGCACGTTACACTGATTCATTCTGCGTGCAGCTCAATGACACGCTGACATTCTGTGGCGAATTGGGTCATCTTTCATCGCTCTCTCAACAAGATAAGGCCAAGCCCTCATACGGCTCGCATACCTCTGGACTGACCCATACTGTTGACAGTTTTCTTTGGCCAACAAAATTTCTTGATCCTATGTCAATGGAACATGTATGTTACACGGTTGGCCACCAGATTTGGGCACCTCAAAATATCGCATATTTGGAGCAACAATTAATGAATACCTAGCATATTAATTTAAGATGAGATTAGAGAAAACTTTATCTATCATTTCATCAATATGTACAATAATACATCCCAGGAGGAGGTAGGGCTGACCAATTACTAGATTTAAATATTTAATGTACAGTTTCTAGTCACTGGTCTTCAGACTTTGAGCTTTTAATCATTTTATTATCTCTGTATATGAGCTTTGTACATTTTCTTCACGGAGTTCTTCTTTTCTTTCTACCAAAAATTGTGCACTAAAATTACTTTTTCCTGGATTCTACCTTCAATTTTTCTTGAGGATAATTGTTAACTAATGAATTTTAACAAATTTATAAGGTATTTTTTTTAACATCAGGCTTGTTCTTAAAGAAGCAATGAAAGCTTTCGAACCACTGAAACTAAATTGTTGAATTTTTGAAAAAAAAAAACAACTCGTAGTATTATTGATAGCAACGGACAATATAGACGGAATGACTTACTCTTATATAATTATTAAAAGATCATCACTAAATTAGTTCGAATATTTTAACTTGAAACCACGT